>JASFDG010000005.1:2593-23957 GCA_036937095.1 Phaeolepiota aurea
ATTGTTAACCGTCTACTCAAAATTATTTGCATATCAGATACGCTGAAATGGCTGAGGATGAGAAGAACAAAATTTCACATCGGTATAAAGCGCTCGATAAGCTGCGCATGTATTTACAAACACAATTCTGATCGGTCAACGCATCATCGATACACCACCGCCGCCATCAACGTCAACGAAGAAATGAATGTCGATATCTGCCTTATTCCTACTGATCGCTTCATTCTTGCAGATGGGCTTCTTCTAATTGGCCAAGAATAGGGATGTCGATTTCAAACTATCTTTACTTGCGGAGATTTCGCTGGTCGATATATTATTAACCATTAAATGCATCCTTTGCACATGCCCTTGCAAGCGCCAACCTCATCATGTGAAAAATTTATCCCTGTCAGCCTGGATAAACTTGACAGCCAACGTATATTCACTTGGTAATATATAGTGCCATCAAGCAGCAGATTATGGTACAAGCAGTTGTTGATAGTGTGACTTCATTTGGAGACACTGAAAATATTATCAACATCAATGCAAACATGGAAACTAGCCCCAACACGTTTGTGAATGGTCAAAGGGAAAGTAATAGAAACCATCTCCTGAGGGGAAAAGATTACATAGTTGATTTGATCATCCACATTGATCCTGGAAGTAATCCACTCCATACCAGACTCCTTGACAGTGTGCGTAGCAGATACCGTAAATTGAAAGATCCAAACCGAATTGCCAGTCTTGATATAGGCATCAAAAGCAGGGAAGGTGCTACTGACTGGGTGGCAATAGCTGTCAGCCTTGAGCACGATGTCGTCAAAATTGAAGTAATGAGGAGTCAAGGGTTCAGTCTGTGTAAACTGAGAGATGGATTGGACGGAGGGGAGGGATGGGTCATCAGGGATGTTACCAATAGTGAGCCACCGCGGTAGTGATTCCATGTCAGTGATGTAGGTGATATCCTTCGAACCTTTTTTGCCAGGCTCCAGACACCTCGCTTGTAAAGAGGTCCCCCGAGAGAGGGAATTGTGCAACGCGTCCTCCAACAGATGTCCAGCCAAGGCACGACTGCCTTCGTAACTGTACAGGTCATCGAACAGAGGGCCGACACGTTGGTTCCACGACTGCTTGAATGTGTCTTTGATAAGGCCGTAAATTGCCGTGAGATATAACATCAACCCAGGCGTCTGATCTCTTACGCCCTGCGGTTACGAGCACAATTGTGTGGGAGATGGTAGGATCCATACTCAGAGCTTGGGCATTCTTGATGATAGATTCAAAATTACCCAGGGAAATGCTGGTGATTTTTTCAAGCTTTAACCATTTTTCATAGAACTCGACATCCTGAGGACATCGAAGGCGAGAGATCTCACGCGCAGAAGGGCCGAATCGAATGTAAAAGTCCTCGATGACTTCACGTGAAATGGTCGAATGGAGGAGGTCTCTCCTAGATAATATACGTTATTGAGGTCCCAGAGGAAAATATGGACCTGGCCGAAGGTTACACACACTGCAAGTATTTCAGCCAGACTCATTGGGCGCATGATCCAGCGTGTGTATGTAAGCGTTGTTGAGTTTCCTTGTCCAGTCCAGTCGTTTGGGCTGCGGAGACGCAGCCTCGATAATTGGCACTACATAATTCGTCCAAAAATCAGGAGGGGCCCTGAGGGTGTTTCCCGAGTCAAACAAAAGGCAGTATTCAGCCGTGAAGACTTCGTTCAGCTCGTACTTAAATTTTTTCAGGGCTGTCAGTTCAAAGTCGAAAACACCGTTGGGACCAAAATAAAGGATATCGTCGGGGTCATACATGAAGAAGGTGGGCCGGTTGGCAAGGAGTCGCTTCGTTATGAGGTAAAGAAGTGAGACTGATTTGCCTAGATATCATCGCAATCAGCTGGGGAAAACGGCCGCCAAAAGAAAAGTACCGATCCCAGGGTGGCCGATAATCTGAAAGGCTTTAAGAGTTATAGGAGAAGGATTGTCGAGTTGCATGGTGTCGTCCTCGCCTAGATATCATGGTGATCAACGTGGGAAAGACAGTCACCAAAATGAGGTTACCGATCGCATCGTCGGGTTTCATGGTGTAACCCTCGTTGACTTCGTCTTCGCTATCCCAGGGCGACTGGTCCAGTCGTACGCGTAGGAATTCCCGAGGTAATTTTGTCATTGAACCAGTCATTCAAATCTTTCCAGAGCTCCTTGTATTCGTGCGGAATAAGTATGCCTGCAGTGGGAACAGAGGGGTGTACTTTGGGAAGCGAGAGGACAGTGTAGGTGTGATTGTTAACGGTGTGGGAGCGGAAGAGGACATGTTCATTCTTGTCAACCCATGCAGCCTTCCAGAATGCGTACAGCTCATTGGAAGCAGGCACAAGGGCCGCCTTGGCCACATCATAGAAAGCATCAGGCTGGTAGGACATCACGGTAGAAACAGTCGGAGGTAGAATAGGGGCTCGTTTACTCTTGTTATCTGCTCGGCAAACTCCGCGAAGTGGGCTCTCACTTTCGCTCATTATAATCATCCCTGTAGATAGCTATCAATCAATTTCTCTCAAGAATTGGCTCACTCATGTAATTGCTGATAAGCATTGCTACTTCCCCACGACAAAATGATGCCCTCCTCACCGTCCTCGCCGTCCTCGTTGCACTCTGCTACACTGTCCTCGTCCTCATCGACTCCCACATATTGACCAATTGGCTCCACCGCCCCAGTCTCCATTCCTTCCAACGGGTCTTATATGACTCAACCCTGGTCATATGAGGTAAGGTTCTGTAGCATGGGGAATTCAGTAAAGACTGAACTTCCGTGCTATCCATTGCGTGCAATAAGAGCAATCGTTGAACAATAAGGAACAAGAAAACACGCTGTGCCTTGCCAATGATAGATACACCATCATCAACATCAGAGGGAAGTAATGAATGTCGATATCTGGGTATTTATACCCGATCCCTACTGATCGCTGCATTCTCTTGCAGATGGGCTTCTTCCTAGGGGAGTGCCCTGACATATTGGCCATAAATAAAGATGTCAATTTCAAACTATCTTAACTTGCGGAGATTTTATCAACGATTGAATGAATCCTTTGCACATTTCTAAAGTTTAGTTTCCTTTACGAACTGGTTTCCGTTGACATACGTCCCTTCCCATAAATTCACAAATGCCGACCCCACCATGTGAAAATTCTACCCCGGTCAGCTCTAAACTTGGCAGCCAATAGATATTCTCTTGTTTTAATTTAGTGCCGTCAAGGAGCAAAGTATGGTACAAGCCTTTATTGATATCAATATTTTCCGCTATACCCCTCACGGGGATGCGATTATAGTTTACTTGGTTGGCCTGCCTTTGTCGGATCCTTTTGCCATGGGTTAACGGTCGAGTGCACTCCTGATACGCAAAGCTCGTCCCCAACCCAGAGCTACGGGGGTGGTTTATCATATGCTAAACTGATATTGAGAAGGGCAACGGGACGAACCTCGCATCTTGCGGTACGAATGCGGCCATGGATAAACATAGATTTGGATACGACGCGTACTGTGTTTCCACTTGATTCCATTGGGGAGTGTCAGTCAGTCCGTAGCCCGCGGCAGACACGGGCTTACGTTGTAATGGGCTGGTGCCAGATGAGGCTCATCGTCTGCGACACTCCGGCCCCGTCCAACCCGACAGCAAGGCCAAGCACGATCAGGGACGACATGGAACAGCTGGCAGATTGATGGAGGGAAGGTAGATGAGGAACCAATTAGAATCCACACCAACGAGCCGAGCGGCGAGCGCGCCTACCAGTCGATCATGTACGCAGCACAGGCACCGTGCAGTGTACCGAAGATGTTGCACATCTCTGCATTTTCCCCAGCAGTCAGACACATAGGTATCGCGACCAGAGATCCTCCTAGCGTGTGGGCATGGACGTACGTTTTGTGACCTTCGCCTCGAAAATGGTCTCGGCGAGAGTGGATTTGCCTTTGCCATCGACGTTCACCTCTGTCAGTTTCAGACGCTGGCCGATGTCGGCGTTGTACTGACGGCCTGGCTTGCCCACGAAGTATCCAAAGACTTTTACTCCCAGCCGTTTTGTCTCATCGGAGACGTTGCCGAGGATATGAGAGACTTCTGTCGTGTCTTTGGCGACCTGGATCGAAGTCGGGATCAGTGGGGGGATGGATTGCGTGCGAGCAGCTGTTGCGGACATGGGGGGGTAGTTGAACGTTGAAACTTGAAGTAAAGGGTCGAGAGCGAGGCGGGTTGATAACTAACGCTGATGTGATTACCTGAAGCTCACTCTGACAGGCGAATGACACCTAAAATGAGGATGCTTGGGGAAAACATATGCGTTTCAGCTTGAGAAGGGTAAATCTTCTTTACTCCGCCCAATGCACGCATGCTTTTATGTAACACCATCACCAGGTGTGACGGAACGTGTGGCGACTTTTGGGCGTACCTGTGGTGACTTATCGACAGCGCTCCCGCACTGACAGATATGGGGAACTCCGTTGTATAGCAGTAGGACAGCTTTCTTTGGAATAAGATAACTTACAACTGCAGTGTTACAACACAGGCGCACCTGTTGACGTGATGTGCCACATTAGGTTAAACAATTGCTAGGCTGGCAAGTGATGGTCGTGCTGTTGCCAGAATACCGTCCGTAACAAACGATTTCATTCCCTCGTGACACATCCCACTTCTCCATGTTTTTTGTTTGTTTTAAGAATGTATTCATTTTGTACTCTACTATGCTAATGTGATGGCTACGCGTTTAGCCCCCTTTTTCCTCTCCCCATTGTTTTTCCCTCCCTCTCGTCTCAAACACTGTCATTACTGTGTACCGGGCCCCTAGATACCATCTCCACTTTTCCACAGCACATAGCACTTTCAAATGGTCATTTCGCATAATATATATTAACAGAAATAGAAATAGTTAGGATCACGTGAATCTACTTATCCTTTGCGCCGCCCATATCATCGGAATGAACTCTTGGGGATCGTCGCACATAAGTATATGCGCGTCCCCGCATCACAACCTTCAACAAGTTACAACACATTTGTCAGTTTGATGAAGGGCGTGCTGGGTACTACATAATCGTCTTTGGTCCTCAAGTTACCCTTATCAAACGCAGACCATGGGTTCAAAATCAGCCACGCGCACTGTGAATATCCTCCAGATGCCCGTTGCTCCTGAGATACTGGGAGCCATCTCTGGGAATGCGCCAGACGATATCAAGGAGATCCCGGTCAGGTGGCTACGCGTCTTCCGCAAACGGGGGAACGGCTTTGCGTATCCCGTGGCTGCGCGGCTCAAGGTTGTAGACGTATCGATAGTTCCGAGCGCAGGCAGCCACTTAAAGATGGAGGGCAAGGTGGCTTGTGAGGTCGACGTGACGCCTGGTGAGCAGCAGTGATTATCCTTTGTGACGGTGGATAATGAAGGATTATAGATATGTGCAATGAAAAGGGTGTCTTGCATGAGGGTTGCATTGTCTACTTAATAGACGAGTGTTCGGCTGTAGCTCTCATCGTTATCGATGCGCACGAAGGGCGCTCAGGTGTGCCGGGCGTTTCACAGGTCATCAATACTTTATTTCATGCTCCAGCCGTGCCGTAAGTCTGCACTCGCTCCCGATTTCAAAGTGTAATGTCCGCTGAAGTGCCCCCCATCACCCATAGCGGTACAACATTGCGAATCATCGGTTCGTCACTGGCGTCCGGAGAGCAGGCTAATGCGGGACGGAGTGAGGTAAGCATTAGGATAGGGCGAAAGCCTCCATGAGTATTGATGAGCCTCTGCTGTAGGTCTGGGACACCGCAAACCACCGACTGGTCGCATCTGGAACGCAGATAACGATGCCCCCGACAGTGACCTCTGAGTGGACGGTGGAAGGCAATGTACCTTGATGTTCGGCACACTAAATGGCAATCATATTAAGATCTTATTCTTTTGATTGGGCGAGGTTAAACTTAGGTGGCAGGACATTTATCGTTATTTACTGGTCGTTTACGTGGATGTACAAACATGATTGGTCCCGGAGGCTGGAGCTGAGTACTGAGTCGCCACTCCTACATCTACACAGAAAGGCCCATGAGGGTAGTCCACTAACGCGGGAACAAACATAAGACCCGCATACCTCACTTTGACCTCCTCAGATGTGTGTAACGCCTCGTTGACGATCCTCAGAAAAGTCACACCGTCCTCATGAGCCCTCACAGCCAACAGCAGTGGAGCTAGTGGAGGGGAGTCAGAGCCAACTTCTAACCCACTGGTACCGACATGGTGGTGGCCCCGTGGACAATCAAGAAGAGTTTTGGCCCTTTCATAGCACATGTTGAGCCTCTGCCCTACTCCAGAGCACGATCTTGTGTTGGAAGAACACCATCACTTCCGAGACCAGTAACTCGCTACGCTGGAAGGTCAGCTTTCCCTGTACCTGTGTGCTAATCAGTCAGTCCACCCCGAGTCTGGAGAGGAACCGAAAAGTAGCAGCTCGGGCAGCCAAGGCTTTGCTCACCAACACCGATATTGCATGGATCGTCTTCGCAGCTCCCAAGTCGACCTCGACTGTGACAGAGCCGGTGACCTGCTCGCCCCCCATAAAAACACACCTATCTAGAGTCAGGTTTATGAGGTAAAAATGGAGACCCTAAGCCACGCAGGGCATCACCGACTTGTCGCATCGACAGAGCAACTGCAGATGCTCCCTTTACTTCCATGGGCAAACTGACGAGGGAGAGGGTGTATGGTTCGAAGGAGGACAGTCCAGTTTTTGGGAATTCCGACATGTGTCCCCGCCACGGGACGACATTCCAAATTCTGTTATCGGCAGCTGTCATGAAAGCGGGGTGTTATTCAAGTGTAGCGGATGCCATAGTCATGTTATTATAGTGGTACATAACATCAAAATACAGCAGTGCTGGCGGGCCGTGGTAGACGACCTCGCGTCGGCGAGGGACATCTCCGCATAGTCGTCTTCCAGATCTTGCGTCACCTTTCGATCACATCTGTGTGTACAGCTGTCCGCCAGAAACAAAATTGGGTAAGTGGGAGGCACAAGAGTGACTGAGGCGTCCAAACGCACTCTGGCTGCAATATCATTTTTCACGCTTTGACTCCCTGGGACTCTTGCAGCACCTCCAACTCCTTCATCACGCCGCCGCTGCTTACTTCCGGCTTGGAAGCCCGCGCTATTTTCAAGAAATGCTCCGGCGTCAAGCCCCGCGGACCTGTAAACCGTCCATACACGGCCCTCTCCTCTTTCTTCGACAGGTGAACCCCAAGCGCAACGTATGGTCGTAGCTGTGGGTGCCATCATCGTTGATTGTGAGCTACGCAATCCCGGAGTCCATAGGTTAGAAAACTCACTGGTGACGCCAGAATGTCCTTCAGCGGGGGTGCGACATAGACGCGCACTTTTTCGTCGTCTAGTCGGTACTTGGCCTTGCCACGGATGACGTGTTTACCAGGGGCGCCTGTGCGGTGTCCTCCCGGAAGGAATGCCTGTCGAGTGCCTGCGCAACACCATAGCGTTGTAAGCTTGAGCAGGGATCCCAGGAGAAAGAGGAAACTGGCCTTTGTAAAAGTCCTTGTTGCCCCTTTTCGGCGTGAGGGGTTCTCTGGAGGCTTTTGAGAGTCGAACAGCTGTGGGCAACATTGCGATTGCTTCGTTCAGTGCGTTGTCACAATTTTTGGATCGGTTACTTTGATGCCGTTCCCACGCCTTTTGATCTGCCTAAAATGCGTAATTATTATTTCAAAACTCAGACTACACTGCGACGCTAGAAACCGTCGCCTCAGAATGGGAAAGAAAGGTTCAGGTCATCCTGGGCCGTCTGTGAATCGCGGTGGACCTAGGCGAGGGAGGGGCTCGGGAAAAGGGAATTCAAGAGGATTCCTGGGCCACCGGGGCAAAGGCCGTGATTATGCTGGGCGTACTGAAGCTGCGATTGATGATATCAGCGACGGGGAAGAGGGATTGTCTGCAGGTTCGGGCTTTTCTACGTTGCACGTATCACGCAGTCCTTTGAAATCATTTTGTGTAGGTGACTCGGATGAGGAGAACGCGGTCCAGATCAGCGTTCCTGTTGCGATGTGGGTGAGCACGGCTGGGACAGCTTGTCGATTTAACTCATGAATATGTACGTGTATAGGACTTTGACCATTGCGATCCGCGCCGCTGTTCAGGGAAGAAGCTTTCACGGTTGGGTCTAATCAAGGAGCTCAAGGTTGGCTCACGGTTCAGGGGCATCGTCGTTTCGTGAGCATTTGATGCAAGGCTCTTGCTGTGTCACCAACTCAAAGTGGTAATCCTTAGGCCGAAAGGGACTCTGGTTGTTAGCCCCTCCGATCGTGATATTGTGTTGAGTGGGGGATTGGCGGTGGTGGAATGTTCGTGGGCGCGGCTCGACGATGTGCCCTTCAACAAGATTGCAAGCCCTCACGAAAGACTGCGTATGTAGATAGTCGCGGGCTCCGCAGTTCATATTTGCTGACTCAGTTTCAGTTCCGTACCTCCTGGCGACGAATCCGACGAACTATGGGAAGCCGTGGAGGCTCAACTGTGTGGAAGCGCTTGCTGCGGCGTTCTATATTACTGGATTTGATTCCTATGCGGAAAAGCTATTGAGTGGTTTTGGCTGGGGTGAATCATTTTACAAGGTCAATCGGTAAGATGTATCTCTTGCCCTTTGTTAGCAATTGTTACTGAACCCTGTGGTTAGGTCCTATTTGGAGCGGTATAAGACATGTCATACTGCAGATGAGGTCAGCGCGATGCAAGATGCCATCATGGATGACCTGGAGAAGAAGTGGGAGGAATCACGCAGGAACAAAGGTATGGAACCGACATTCTGGATTTATGGCGATTTATTTTGGCGTTAATTAGATACACACGTGGACGACGCGGAAGATTTACTTGTGGCAAACCCCAACCATGGACCGCCATCTGATGAAGATGACTGTGGTGCAGAGCGTGATGTGGAAAATGAGAAGCATCCAGAATCAGGTTCCGACCATGAAGGAAATAAGCCTGTAGAGCCAAAAATTCTGAGGTCAACATAATCCCAACATGCCCCTTTTTATCCAGTGTGAAATGGAAGATATTTCTTGAACGCTGTAGTCGTATACGTTTATGGCGTTCCATTGTTTGCGGCGAAAGCCAAAACAATGGTGGACCGTGGGAATTTGGTACAGGGTCCTAACGAGATTGTTCTTTCATCGAATTTAGCTTGAAGCCCTGAATGCTGTTTCAACACTTTTCTCTCCTCCATCTCCTCCATGATCTTCTCATTCTGAAAACTACCTCTGATACATATAAACTGATATCTTATTCGAATCAAATCAAGGTCAGTCTCTTCTCTAGATTTATGCCCTCATTACGCGTCTTTAATTTTGTTTTCCGCTATCAGCCAGCGTGATTTGTATTAGGCCATTACAACGACGAAAAACACGAAATCATCATGGGTATAACGTCTTCCAAGCATAAACACCACCCCTACCCGTTTCCTATGCCGAACCCTACGATGTATACCCAACAACAGCCATATCCTCCGGGTTTTGTGCCAAACGGATTTGGGCAGGTCCCATTCGTTCCCCAACCCCAGCCCCAGCTAATGTGGCCAAACATGACCTCGCAACATGTGAAAAAGAAACATAAAAGGAAGAGAACTAGGAAGGAACCGCGATACCCCCATGGTTATACTCCAGGCCCTGTGGCTGGATATCCAGCTCAATGTGTGTTTTAGCGTGTCATTCGCGTCATTTTCTGTGCCTAATAAGAAAATTTTTTTATAATAGCCAGTCGCCAATCATCGAGAGACGAGAATCCGCCCTTCATACCGCCAGGTGTCTCGCATCCTCCATCTCTATTCACCCCGACGACGGGGAACCCACTTACAACTTTCCCTACGTCTCCACCGAATGGTGGTGGGCGTCGTGCTGCCACTCCATTTATAGCCCCAATGGACGACGACTCAGTTTCAGCCGAAGACTCCGACGACGATGAGCCAAATCCTCATCGATCACAGTCCCAATCACATACAACCACCTCTCATCACCGTCCACAGTCCTCATCACAAACTCCTGTTATCCCTCCACCCGGTCAGATATATACACGACCCACGCATAATTCACGCCCCCAGGCGGACATTGGGCTCCTTGTTAATCCTGTTGAACCTGCACTACCTAGCTCATATGGCCCGCCGGGTCCAAGACCAGGACCACTTCGCAATCCCCTACCTCCTCCCCCGCGTGATCTGTATGAGATGACGCCCTATAAGCAATTGTTGAACCTCCCTCAGACAACTGCGCTGTTAACTGCGACATATGGGACGGGTGCCCCTCATGTTCCGGGCGTGCAGCAGATCCCTGTCGCCCCAATCCCAGCCACAGCCACAGCCACAGCCACAGCGACACACGAACGTAAAAGGTCGTTGCGGCAAGGCTTGTTGCGTGCATTCAGTTCGAGGCGGAACGACAATGTGGCACCCTCGACTAGGCTTGCCGAACCAAATGTCCGGTTTGTCCCTGTGTTTATCCCTGCACCTCAAGCGCAGGATCAAACGCACGGACAAGGACAGTCGCAATCGCAATCCCAACCTCCACCACAGGCACAACCGCAGCCTCAATCTCCCCTGCAGCCACAACCACAAACTCCATTGCAACCACAAGGACTACCCCTGTCAAACCCCGACGCGCACGCCCAATTTCAACGTGATCGCGACTCTCTTCGTGGGTTCCCAGTCCCACTGGCCTCTGGTGGTGATCAGTGGCAAACAAGGCCTGGGTCCTCCGACAGCTCCATGTATTCACACCGCGGCCCAACCACCGACCCTGTCGCAGGCCCAAGCAACGTTACATTTACACCCAACCACGACCCGCCCATCTTCCACAACTCCACCCCGCGGGGCATTCTCGACGCCACCGGCTACTCCGCGCCCACCACCAGCCACGCGGCGCGGCGCCCGGCGTCCGCATTGACGATCCGCTTCGACCAGAAGAGCCGCTACGCGGGGTTCATGAACCACTCTGCGCACCGCGTGATGTACCAGAACGAAATGTACCCGAGCGCGATGCACGTCCACGAGGCGATGAAATACATCGACCACCGCCCGGACCTCGCGAAGGCGATCAGGCTGTGCCCGAACGTGGTAGACGTGTACCCGCTCTCGGCGCGCTACCAGCAGTTCGAGAGGCAGGACTGGGAGCATGTGTTTTTGAAATGCGTGCGTGTCTTCCTTCCCTTTTCCCTTTTCTTCTTTTCTTCTTCTTTCTGTCAATTGAACACTTGTGCTGACGCTTCTGGTTTTGTGGATAGATGGAGGAAGTGCTGTACTACAAGTTCAAGCAGCACCCGGATCTGCGGTACATGCTGCTGGGGACGGGCGACAGCCGGCTGGTGTATAGCGACGCAAAGGACGACTTCTGGGGAGAAGTGTCGTCGGGCAGCGGCGCGAATGAGCTGGGGAAGTCGCTGGTTGCTGTGCGGGAGCGGTTGCGGGCAGAAGGCTAGCCTGCACCGTGATGTGTGCGGCCCAGCTGTGGCTCGTTTTCGCTTTCGCCCTGCTCTGCTCTACTTTCCGCATCTCTAATATCTGGCGCGCGCTAATCTCATGGTTGTGGTTGTAACTAACATATCGATATACCTATTGCTGTTGTTTTATCCCTCCCCCCCTCCCAGTAATAAATATGTAATGTAGTTATTTTTGTGGTCAAGCCCAAATAACACAGGGACACAAGATCCCTGGCGTACGATCGCTGGACACTAGTGAATATGACCGTCCTACTCGCTGGCGGATTCTTGGCGTCTCTGGAGATTGCAACGTCGCTTTGCTTTGGTGCTGGCGATCCCTCCTCAATGGTGTAACAACGCGCAAACATGTTGGCTCCCTGAGAGACCTTACTTCCCATGCATATGCCCATAGCAGCTGTGGATTGGGGACAATGAGCTATACACCTTCATGTCTATAGAGGTGATCAGGTTGAGCTCAGAATCACTGAGGCTCTGTATATTATCTATGAAGGTGTCAAGTTTGGTATTAAGTTGGATCGCAGTGCGCAAATTTCCGAAGTCGACCATGACCGCAAAATTCTTCCTCATCATGCTATGCGGCTTATGAGCGTCTAAATTTGAAGAGACTGTAACTTCGAGATAAAATGTTTCGTCACTGTATTATGTACTCCCACTTTCTCAGTCCAGGTCTATGCGAGACAGATGATGGATTGTGTATGCCAGGTGAAGATTAGTACATAACTCTCAAGCCCATTGTTTAGATAGTCCAAGAAGATACATCCATCCGCTGTCCATGTGCATGTCACTCCGCCTGTCGGTGGTGATCCGTACGTCTAGGAGAGCATACGAGTCAAAGACTGGTTAGTACGTTCCAGGTGCCACTTCCCAGAAACTCGGTATCACGATCGGCAGCTCCTCGAGGTACCATAATAGTGCGGCCGATGTAGATGTGGCAGGAATCGCTGACACGGCCTCGACGCCTCCTTCTCCTCGAAGTGCTTTGTCCCCGCCCAAAACAGGTACAGCCCCACTGTCCTCTCCCCTATGTTTGCCCTGGTCCCCAGCATCGTCAGTCACCCGCGCGAGCTGCACAAACGTTCCACCGAGACCCATTCCTTCCACAAGCGCATCGGCCAGCTCGGGCCCTACGAGCAGCGTGATCTCATCCCGCTCCGGGTCGTGGACAGCAGCCCCCAGACGCGTCTCCTCGCACTTTGAATCCGCGGGACCCTCGCTGCTTTTACTCTTCTGCTTCTTCTTCTTCTTTCTGTTCTTCTTCGATTTACGTGGGCCGTGCGCGTTGTCGGCGTGCGGGGTGGTGGTGGTGGCAACGGCGCCGCGGGATGACGAGAGGATGCGCGGGCGCGAGAGGTGCGGTGTCGTGCCGTGGTCCCAGCCAACCCACGGGGCAAGCGTGACGCGGGCGAGGTGCGTGGCGCAGAGCTGCTCAACGGCTTCGGGTGTGCGGGCATGCAGCCCATGCACTGTATCTCCCGCTGTCCGCACCGGAAGGACGACACGCACGACGCGGCGCATCCCTTGTTCAACGATGCCCGTGCAGTGTGTCGCGGCGATGGTGGCAGCAGGGTCGCTCGCGGTGTGGTTCCCGGCCTCGTCTATCATCTCCCCGCTGAACAGGAGGTGCAGGGCGCGCAGCTTCGCACGCTCCGTCTGTTCTTTGCGTGTTCGCTCGGAAAGCTCGCGGGCCGCGGTCTCTTCCTCCTTGCGCAGCTTCTCGGCCAGGGCATGCGTTGCTGCATTGTCGATGCCGTCGGTTGTCTTCTGGGTAGCAGCGGGTGAGCATGAGATTTTGCCCCAGTCGTCATCGTTCGCCGTGCCCCACCCGCCCCCGTCAGCATCCACGCCACCCCATGGTTCCCCGCCCCCGTCCTGCCCACCCTCTGTCGCACCCCAGGAGTTCGTCCCGTTGTCCACATCGGCGTTGTGTGCCTCAGTGGCGGTAGCACTAGACACAGTGGCAACAGGCGGGGGAGCATCCCCAACTGAGGATCCACCCTCCCGTTTCTTTTCAACGCCATCCTCATCGACGGTCCAGTTGAACCCGTCCACGCGGCGGCCCCACGCACTGATGCAGGCGCGCGCGACGGAGTCCGGGACGACGTGTGCGACGATGGCCGTCCGCGGGAGTTCGAGGGCCGTCTGGGCACACTGGTCGAGCGCCCGCTGAAGGAGTGCGTCGGTGGGCGCGAAGGCTGGTGGAGGGTCGTCGGGGGGTGCGGGTGTCGACAACGTCGCGGCAGAGAATCCTTTTGGGGCGGCGGGGAAACCGTGAAATGCGCGGGAGCGGAGGAGGAACTTGATGAAGAAAGCGAGGAGACGGGGGAGGTCGTGTGTGTTGCTCTCGGCCCTGATGGGTGGAGTTGTCAGCTAGGGTTTATGAGGGTAGCTATATGCTTGGTGTTACCAGATTATGCCCTTGCGCCTACCGTATTCGCTCATGAATACGCTGATGTTTGTGGCTGGGTCACCGAGGAACAGAGCAAGGGAGGCGCGTTTCTCTGCCTCGCGCTGAGCGGTCTGAGCTGCCTGCTCTGCTTCCCTAGCGCGTGCCCTGCGTTCTGCAGGAGTCATCTGCTCCTCAGGGGGGCTTTCCTCGTCAACATCCTGAGCAGCAGTAACTACCATTGGCTCGTCCTCGTCTGATACTTCTTCGATCTGCACTGCCGGCAGCACGGTTTGGTCATCTTTCCTACTGTCTTCACCGGATTCAATGTCCATATCCACACCCAGGTCCATCTCGAGGTCGCTGTCGTCTGGGTCATCCCCACTTTCGTCGTCATCGAGGTCAACAGGTAAGGTCAGGCCAGCTGCGCGTGCTGCTTGAGTGATCCCTTCTGCTCGACCCATCATAGCGTCAAGGCCCTTCAGTGTGCCCGTCTTCCGCGAGCCAGTGTCTTGAACACCGAGAAACAGGCGGAACTGCTCCCACAGATAGGTGACCCCTTTAGCCTTTGAGGGCGGCGGCCATTTTCGCTGCGACGTGAATTCCTTGAGAGCCTGAAGAAGGCGCTCTGTGGGAGTGTGCAGTCTGAACGGCGTTGCATAGGTGGATCAGCACGGAAGGGGGATTGACGTTATGAAATGACCCACGAGTTAACTGGGCCCATCGTGCGGCCATCCTCATTCGTATCCCATTCCTCGTACCATAGCTTCGTGAGCCGTGGGGGCACCAACCCCGACGACGACGACCCTCCTTTCTCTTCCCACGCGTGCCTCTCGCGCTCGATGCGCGCCGCGGACTCTGCCGCCAGCCTGCGCTGCCGCTTCCTGCGCCCGTCCGACTTTGGCAGGTCTGTGTCGTGGCGTTTCCCCATCGCGATGGTCGCAATCCCGAGCCCGTCGATTTCGCACTCGCCTGGGTGAAAGAAAAAGAATGAATTGGTCGTGGCCGTGGATGACGGCAGCTCGGGTTCGTGATCGTGATCGTGTTCGCTGTCAGGGCCGGCGGCGATGCGTATGCCACGCTCTTTGAACTGTGCGAACGGCACGATATGCACGCCTGGCGGCGGGCTGGGGAAGGGCGGGAACCTGAGGAGCGGAGGATCTGTTGGTGCAAAAATGCGGGACATTTGTTGGATTGTAGCTGGATGTATGGCTTATTTACCTTGACGAGTGGCGCAAGATAAGTGGATCTTATAAAGAACTGCAAACGCCTCGTGTACCGGCAAAACCTAACTTTGTTGCATAGATTTGGGGTGGCCCACACTCGACGACACGAGGATTATCATCGTGTGAAATTACTGCAAACATGTCAGAAACCTGCTTTTGTGAACACACTATGGTCAAGAAAAGAGGCAGAACTGACGAACTGAATATGGAAAGCTATCAAGCGTCGGTATCTGTTCAACAACCTTGGTTGGTTGTGTGATTGCGAACCCTTTAAAAGTCAAGTTGAGAATGCGAGTAACCTGAGGGTGATGTACGGCGGCGAGTGCTTTCCAAACTCATCTGAACTGGTATCTTGGTTTACATGAACTCTTTTTTTCTTTTGGCTAGCTTTGATATGTGCACCATCAACCCAACCATCGCAGAGGTGACCCACACATCTGATTCAGGTCACCACCAAGGCTTCATCGGGTTCACGCCCAGGCGAACAGATAAACCGCATCACGTTGTTTGTCTGTTTCAAGCTGACGCTTAGGACTGGCCAGATACCATCGATGCTTTGACTTCCTCCTCCTGCTAATGACCTCTGTTGCCAGTGTCCTTTCTGTCTGAGGTAATGTCGTGCCAACCCATACATGACCGGGGCACTGGCTGTTAATAGTCGCTGGGTGTCGTATTGCACTCTGAAGACCTGAAGCACACAGGCCTTCGAGGCCGTGTCCACAAAGCGACCGTAGTGTTTCGAACGGAGCCTATTTTGTGGCCCTAGAAGTTCAAACTACGCAACCCATAGCAAAAAACGCTGGTATCAGTACCCTCGCTTCAAGCGCTATCAGGGCCATGAGAAGAGAAAAACCGACGAGGCTAATAGCTGCTCTATTTGCGTACAGATAAGACATGGGCGGAAAATGACGCTCTCCCGGGATCCACCGCGTCTACTTCCACTATATACTCGATCGATTTCCTCACGTGGACCGCGTCGAATCCTAGACAGTCGCGTCGACGCGCTCTGTTTAAATCCAACAACAGATACAAAGCTCTAGCGGGTATAAAAACCCTGGAATTCTGCCCTAGGATCTCCCCATCGCTTAACCACATTCGCGCATCTGCCTTTATCAGCTTCTCAGCCTTATATTCGCCCATAAAGCACTCTCAGCCACATATCTTCTCACCGCCTACCCATACCCATTCACCATCACTGCCAGCCACTAGAACCATCCCGCCTTTCACCAATCCCGCCCTTCACCAGTTTGCTCTCGCCCTCGTCAACCTCAACAACCACCCCGCCCTTCACCAAATCACTGCCACCTTTTCCAAACCAACCCACCCCTCCTCAGATATCTCACCATGATTCACCTCACTCCCACCACCTCCTTCGAAAGCTTCTTGAACGACTTCTTCGGCGTCTTCTCGGGAGCATTCAACACCATCGCCAAAGCCTTTGCTCGCTCAACGCCGGTGATTGAGATTATCATTCCCTCCCCTACCCGCACTACCCATGTCTACTACCCGCCCACTCGCACTGGCATGTACGCTGGTGAGCGTGGGTGCATCGACTTTTGGGTGCTCGGGATTCTTGTCTTCTTCGTCATGGGCATTAACACGCTCGTTATTGGGCGTGTCCTCAAGAAAACAAAGACGCCATCTCGAAAATCCCGGAAGAAGCGCAGGGCCAAGGCCAAGCGATCTCAAGCCAACTTGAGACGAGTCACGTTCACCTTCATCTTCCAGACGATTTTATCCTCGATCATCACTTCCAGCTCCACTTGTATTCGCAACTTCATCTCACCATTTATCGCCATCTCCACTTCCTCTAAGGCGCTTATTACCGGCGTCCTTTCCTTGGCATTAATCCAGTCTTCTTGGGATCCTATCGCAGCCTTTTCTCTCGGTTTCTTGACCGTTCATTACTGCCTCCCCAATGCATCTCTACAGTTCTATGCCATCTGGTACAACCTAGTCGAACTCGTCGCCAATCTGTTAACACGTAAACTTATGGATGGAGAAATGGCGGATGTTGTTACTATTGTACGTGCACGCACGCCCTTTCTTTCTGATCTAAAATCTGATCTACGCAATGCAGCCCGCCAAGAAGCCAAAGGTCAAGATGCTCAAGCGAGACTGGTACAAGGGCCGCTGGCGTGAAGCGCGGCCGGCTCCACCTCCTCGAGACCCAACATCAGCATCATCATCATCGACAAATTACAAGAAAAAAAAGGGCAAACTCAAGAAAAATTGACCGTACCGGCTTGTCATGGTCGTCTATCCACAGCCTACACGTATACCATCTCACGATACCAACCCCTCGTTTTGTCATCACTGGCCTCAGAACAACCTACACCCGCATCAATTCGATGACAATAGCTCTATGGACCCTTTAGGGTACAAGTTTCCTTGACATAATACGCCGAATCTCTACGGAAACGGATAGCAGCGCCCCTTCTTGGGGTTTCGCCACCTCAGTTGGCTGGTGTGACGGAACATCAAGAAGGTCTATCCTCCTCCGAATGCGATGACGCGTTTATTTAAAGGTGTGTTTGTCCAAGTATCTCCTTTTCATCTCACTAACCAGTCTTTCAGATCTTGACTCCAATTGTCGCCCCCCATCCCTCAGTTTGGGATGGAAAGCGATGAATATAACATCTGCATGTATGTCCGATTCTCTATACCTTCAGCAAGTTACTCACACGAATTCATATCAGGTCTTGAAATCCCCCTTATGACTCGACCACGCCCCGTTATGCCATCATGCCCATTTACGTCGATTTACGCCGATCACGCCTAATTCATGCCCTTTGATGCATTCATGCCCATTATGCCGTTATGCCCCACCACGCCTGCATTTATGTTTCACGCCATATACCTCCTCCGATGATTTGACTCATCAATTATGCCATCTGCTGCCTACGACACGATTCGTAAATTATGCCCTATGTCCATCTACGACGCAATTTGTAAATTATGCCCATTATCAAATAAATATGAATACATCTCTCTTGTGTAATCATGCTTCAGTCATTTGTGATTTTACTGGCTAGAGGCTCCCCAGGCCTAGGCATAAATTTAGTGAAGCTGACTGCGGCGCGCTCACGCTCACGGCGACAGGTCATGCAGAGGTGCCTTCTAGTGAGCCTGCATATGGACGCTCTCCGGCTGGGAAACCCGACCCCGCGTCCCTGGTATCAGCCCCGGGGGATGTGCAGCCTCACCTGTGCGCCGACGCTAAGGGGAGCACAGCGTCGAGGTCTTGCAGGGTATTGGCTGGCGCGGGCTAGCCATGGGCGGTGTTGTGTGTCTTCAATGCACGGCCAGCCCTCGTTTCAAGCAGCAGCAAGCACGGGCGCAAGCGGTAATACGCCTGTGTTTTTATGGGGGGCGAGCAGGTCACCGGCTCTGTCACAGTCGAGGTCGACTTGGGAGCTGCGAAGACGATCCATGCAATATCGGTGTTGGTGAGCAAAGCCTTGGCTGCCCGAGCTGCTACTTTTCGGTTCCTCTCCAGACTCGGGGTGGACTGACTGATTAGCACACAGGTACAGGGAAAGCTGACCTTCCAGCGTAGCGAGTTACTGGTCTCGGAAGTGATGGTGTTCTTCCAACACAAGATCGTGCTTTGGAGTAGGGCAGAGGTTCAACATGTGCTATGGAAGGGCCAAAACTGGTCGCGGTTCACGTTCAACTCGTAACCGAACATGATGAGGTTTGTGTGTGGGACCTTTGTGCCTGGCGAGCCCCTGGCCAGTACGTAGGGCACAAGGCCTGTAGTATACACCCCAGGGCGCGACATTTGCTAACTTATTGGAGAAAGGGTGTCCTGCGTGGATAGTTGAATCCAATGATAGTTCATACTGTCGAGTAGGGCTCACGAAGCACGTAGCAGCCTATATGCATTTTTTGTAGGCCGGTTGAAGAAAAAGGTTCATTAAAATTATGCATTTTTTTTTGTTTGGGTGGAGAGAACGGCTAACAGTCATGAGTCTCTAGGCTGGCAAGGGATTAGCAGGCGAGCCTGCGGGGGTATTTTAGTTCGAATCCACTTGAGGGAAAATGCATCGTGTGCACATTCACTTGTCAAGTAGATTGTGTCGGGCTACAGGAGAGGCTTGGTTTAAATCAAAAATTATGTATTTTTCATAGTACCAACAACGGCATTATAATACTACTACAACTGACAAAAAGTTCCAAGATCAAGTTAAATAGGGAAAGAGATACAATTTGGGATCTCCAAGGTGGAAATCGGGAGTCAAGGAGAGTGGAGCGATAATACCATGGGAAGATATACGCTGGTGAGAGGGAGAGAAAATAGGAAGAGGTAAAGATAAGTAAGGAGAGATGCCAATATATGTGGAGATATGAGATATGGGACATAGATGAAGGAGTGTGTTGTTGTTATACAGTTATATATGGGGTTCGATGGAGAAAAAAAAGGAGGGAATGGATACCCAAAAATTGGGGTGGTGTTGATGACCTTCGAATAGAGAAAGCCCATGCATAGATGATGCTGATATGGTTCGAATAGTTCGCCCAAACGCGAACGTATGTGATCAAGCGGCGCCAGCGCCAACCGTCCACATCTCCGCCGCCGTCTCCCCGTCCACGCTCGTGTCCACAACCTCCTGCAACCCCTTCCGCTGCTTATCCCGCACAACCACAGCAGAGGGGCTCTGATCGAGCCCATTCTCAGCATCCGCAGCTTTCGCTTTAGCCTTTGCCTTTCCCGTCGTCGTCGACCTGGGCTTCATATTTGACTTGACAGACTGTTGTGGTGCCGTTAACTTCGTGCTCGATGCAGAGTTGCAGGAAGCAGGTTTCTTCATGGTGAGAGGTGTAACATCATCGCAGAGAGGTGATGCGGTACGTGTGGGGCTTGGCGTCCGATGTGGTGATTGGAGCACCACTTCGACGACGCGTCGCGGGGAGGGGGAGTCAGGTCTGGATGGGAAGATGGCGCGGCCTCGTTCTAGCGTAGCTCGTCCAGCGGCTGCGCCCTCTGTCGAGGGTGAGGAAGGAGGTGCGAAGGAGGCAGAGAGGGGGCTGGGCACTTTGGGTCGGCCTTGGAGACTTGCAGCTGATTTGGACTTGAGGTCGGAGGGGAGTGCCTTTGACTTTCTAGCCTTTTTCCCGGTGGATTTGAAGGGTCCCTTGGGGGACTTAGGGGACTTGGAGGGCGACTTTGGTGTCTTGGGGCTTGCTTTAGATGTCTTTGGGGATTTGGGAGGGGAGCGCGGTGTAGGCTGGGTATTGGCTTGTTCGGAAGTTTCATCCACTTGCATCGCATTCGTGTCGTTGTTCTGCTCCTCTTGTACCTTACGAGCTTTCCTCGATGGAGGATTCGATGCTGACGATGACACGGACGACGTGGATCTCGAATGTGATCTGGTAGCCTGCACGTCGATGATGGAAGCGTCGTCTCCACCGGTGCTCCGTTTCCGTTTCCTGCCCTCCTCTGTGCGGAAACAACGCATTTGTGCACACGACGGGAGCTTATCATCAGCCAAGGTCGAATCATCGCGGAACCGCGCTCTCTTCAAATCCGTCTGTACAAAGATTAGGTGTATGTAACACTTGTGTAAGAGTGAGAGACTTGCCGTATGTTTCCCTTCGTAGCACCAGCCGTCGGGAGGGCCCATGTCGCCATCACCCTCTACAGTCTTCCCACAACATCCCCAGAGGGTTTCGTAGCAACCTTTAGCACGGCTGACTTCAGCAGAATCATCGTCGTGAGGAACAAGACATGAGTATTCGGTGTTTTCGATATCATAGTAGGATTTATGGCAACGGACACAGTGCAGAGAGGGTGGTGGGGCGAGGTCCCTGAAGTAGAAGCTGAGAGAACGGATGATCTCCTCTGGGAGTATAGATCCTGGGAGGAGGTGTGCAAGGGTGTACTCGCGCAGAGTCTGGGATGGAACAGAGGAGAGGTGGGCGTGCAGCTCAGCAGCGGTCATTGTCGTGCTGATTTCGGGCGTCGGGGACGGCGACGGCGGGGGAAAGAACGGTTTGCCCGAGACAGAGGCCGAGTCCACCGAAGGCGACGGTGTTCTCAGCTGACTGCTCTGGGCTGGCGGCGCAGCCGTAAATTTGCGGGTGAGGAAGCCAAAGACCATGTGGAGTGTGTTTCGTTACAGTCAGAACATGGCACCAAGCTCTACTTATTCGTCAAATCACAATCCTCCCACGCGCAAAACGCGTTTCCACAATGGTCACGTGAATAACAATGACCATTCGCTTACGTCATAAATCTACCTTGATGGCATAT
>JASFDG010000005.1:24055-56449 GCA_036937095.1 Phaeolepiota aurea
AAATCTCCCCTCTAGTATAAGGATGGGCGAGCGTTGTCTTCCCTCCATATATATGCGCATATATTTGAACGCCTACCAGCACAACATCAAATCAAATACCCACTGCATCCACACGAAGGTGTCGCCCAAGCCAGCAAATAACCAGGTCTGACGAGGTCCTTCATTAAACCCGCACAAAGCCTGAGGTTTCCCCAGATGGGTAATTCACCAATCTAGCACATGACATGCTTCCTCTGGTTGAACTCGGAGCTGATTCATATAAGATAGGGAACCCCCTCTGCCCAGGTAGCTTCCCTCAGCGACCTCTGGTGCTCTTGATTCTTGATTCTGCGCATCTCCGGATGTCAAGGGATACGCATCACAGGAAATCTCACAGCGATGGAAACCCAGCCCCACTGCAACGCGCAGGGAAGACCGACTCCTGGCGCGCGAGATTGATGGCTCGTCTTAGTCTTAGTGGCGGACCTTCGCCACCACGATACTCGACATTGTACACCCATCCTGAAGCAGAAAGCAGTAAATCACCCTCGCTCAAGATGCCGCAATCGCGGATGGAGCCACATGAAGCCCGTCAACCACCTCGCTACTCCACCATACCACGTCGAATCAGCCCAGATATTAATGCAGTTGCTACTCGTATGTCAGCTACGAGCGGCTGATCGTCTTCTAGGGTCATCACCCGTCCGAAGAAGCATTTATTCTCCATCGAGGATACATTTACAAAGCGGTCTTGGGCTCAGCTCACTGTGATGAGCAGTGCGTCATCCTCGAGTAGAGCCAATCCCAGGTTCTATGGTGGCGAAAATATATCAGGAACGATGGAAATCGATTTATCGCATCCCAGGACTATCCATACAGTGTCCTTGTCTGTGAGTTTGACCAGTTCTCTTGTTTCGTGGAGCCGACCAGCTGATGAGATGGAGCACAGCTTCGAGGTGAATTACTCACCAGTTCCCTTGCCGAGGACGTGTATACATTTCTTGATCATCCGATTGCGATGTGGGATCACTTTGACGGGATATCGACGAGTGGGTATCCACCAGGTCGGTCAGGCACAGCTAAGGCGTATGCGAAACAGGAAATATCCAAGTATGAAGAGCAAGGTGAAGGCCAGCGCACGAATTCTAGAACTGGAGACACTTGGTTGGAACCGTTTAATTTCCCTTTCCCACTCAAGCTGGATCTATCCCGCGGAAAACCAGGGCGACCGGCGAGCTGGACGCCTATGCCTCAAACATTTATGGACCGCGGTGTTGACGTCAGCGTGCGTTACATCCTGGCGATGGATGTTGAGCATGGTTTGATTCGAAGGCATAGCAGGTTAGTATGTGATACCATCTGTATTTTCAAACCCTCATATTTTATCGATTTAGTGCTGAAGCGGTAATTTCATACGCACCTTCTATCACGCCGAGTCCGATGTCCCCGCGTTTTCGAGCTGCGTATCTTGCAGGAGATCCGCCTCCAGACCCCTTGATTGACCCTGCTGGGTGGATGGTTCTCCCTCGCGTAGAGGTACATGGCATGGTATCTCCAAAGTGTAACCTTAGCATGGATGTCTCTGTGAGTATACTCAAGACGGTATGCCCATATTTAACCACTTGCTGATGCCTTCAATTGCCAGCTGGGGTTGGCCCATCCAGTAAGCAATACTTTGGTGCCATACATGTATACCCATCTGAAATAAGATCAAAAGCAATGTTACACTCGGGGGGCAATCATTCCATGTTTTATCACCGTGGCTGGCATGAACCCTACTGCCCTCGATTCACTGGTTCCTGACCACATCAATGTGCGGCTGGTGCGCTCCGTGAAGTACTCGGCCAGGCATCAGAACCTCAATAGAGTCGAGGACACGCGGGAGGTGTCGCAGGCGATATGGTGGGCATCGGACTTGGGGCCCCACCGCCGGGGGCATATTGCAACGCAGGGAAGTGTTCGAAGAGCGCAAGGCGAAATTCACCTCGATGCTGGATTACCGCCATCCAGCGAATCGATTTTACTGTCAGTCCGAGTATGTTGTTGATGTTAGCTTTCTCGTTTTTTTCTAATTTCTGATGCTGTGCGCCCCACCTAGTACACTGTTGAATTGTTGCCTTTCCACGTGTCTGGCGTGTTCCATTGCAGCAATCCTAAAGAGGTCTTGGTGTCGTACGACGTTACCATTGCGACGCTCCCGGGCGATGATGGGCCTGTGCCAGTTGCTTATTACAGCGGGTTGAGGCAGGTTTCGACGAAGCGCGTAGTTGGAGAAGACCTTGCTGCTGTAGGTGAAAGAGACAGTATGCCAATGATGAATTTCTCAGGGTTTTGAGCACTCGGCTTTTGCTATCCGATGTTGAGTCACCTATGCACGCTTATTGCATGCTGAGTTTCCCGTTTTCCGTGATTGTTGCGGTGCCTCTTTCCCTCTTTCTCAGGCGGTGTCTTTCTCTCCCAGGACTTGACCTTGAACGTGGTTATCATACTTCAAAAATTGGACGCGCGCGCATGTCACGGCGCTTGCACACCAAGCGGTTGCTGATAATAGCGCTTTTTGGAAGCCACTTCTGTCCGTTTGTCCAGCAGCTATGGCTGTCTCTTGAGACTCTAGTTGTCCTGTATAAAGTGAGCGGGTGGTAGGCTTATATCATGTGCATATGTGCGTAGTATACCCCTGGTGGATGTTCGTAGTACTAAGCTTGCGCTAGTCGAGGTCGATCTGGATGCGAAACCGAAAGAAGGGCTTGTCCCCGCGATACGCCTGGAGTCATACTCTTCGCCGGGGTCGATTCACGAAAGCATAACCATCATTGAATACATACAAGAGTACCTCCATGGACGCATGTGAGATTGCTTCAATTTGGTTGATCTTGCAGTTGACATGACAAATGGTCGGTTGGGATATCAAGGTTGGACCTTGTGGGTTTTGGAAATTTCTGGTTGCGATTGTATCTGAGTAAATCTTCCCAGGGCTGTACCGTGCTAAAGTGGCGCTGAGGGCTTCGGGATGCCCTATGATCCCCAAGTTCGCGGCATGGCTGGAGTGGCTTTCGATCGTGCCATGTTCGAGAAGACGTGCTGTATGGATAAGCTTTTATGTGGAGCGCTATGAAGCGTCAGTGTCTGGCTCAACGGTTGACGTTGCTTGATTGAGAGGTTTCCTGACGCAATTCTGAATTAGGTATATATTCAGGTGGACGAGAAGGCGAACGACAAAGCTGGTTGAGGGTTGTCTTGTTGAAGACGCACTGGCTCAGCCCGCCACGGACTTGGTTATCATGCGCACATGTCAAACGGCTGTGGTAGAGATATATTGTTACAAATGCACTGAATAAGAAAACCAACTTTGCCTTCTCAGATCCAATAAGTAAGGCGTCATTCAAAGAACTGGGATGGGGGGATTTATGGTCAATATAGTTCATCCGTGTTTTTCTCCCTACTAATAATCCCTCATGAGTGCACGACGACAAATACGGCACACTGAGGCACGGGAACTTAAGCATTTTGGAGTGCAGATTGCAACGCACACTGAAAGGGAGATGTAGAGATATTCATATGACACATTCTGTCATAGCTCATTAAATTATTCCAACAATCAGAACTCCTCATCGTAAATGAACTTGAACAATTCTTCCAGTGCAGGTCGCTTGTCCTTTGTCTTTGCCACTGCCTCTCGAAGGTCCTCCTTGTTCGCCGTATGTGCCGCATGATTACCAGCACGCCGTATGTTGTTGTATCCACACACAAGCTCAACAGCTCCTCGAGTGATATCTGGAAACGTAGCACAAATGAAAGCTTGTAGGTCCCAAGAATTTTTGTTCCCGCGGAGGGTTTCCCAATCATCAAATTTACAATGTTCAAGAATTTTTTCCTGGGTGAGATCTAACAGAATGCGAAGGTGTATCGGGGTTAAATGCTATGCTCTGGTTAGGGCAGAGTGAGCTTGGTCGTGAAGAGATGTGACCCACCTTTGAGAGATAATCCACAGTTTGCTGGAGGTTGGCGTTCGAGGCTATCAGCTTAGTGTTCGAGGCTATGAGCTCAGCGTTCGAGGCTATGAGCTTAGCGTTCGAGGCTCTGAGGCTTTTGACTTCATCAAGGAGTTCCTGCATCTGAAGCTGTAGAGTAGCAACCGCGTCTTTATTGGGAGCTGTGGGCGTAGGAGGGTTGGGCTTCGTGGGCTTGGCCTGTCCCTTCGCTTCGGCTGTAGAAAATCACATTGTGCTAAGATAAGGATTGACGAGCATCTAATTGTACTCACGTATCTTTCTGGCCACCTCTTCTTCCTCTATGAAACGTTGGGCACGTTGACCTGCAACGGACTCTTTATTCCTTTCAACAAGCTTGTCCAGGGCATCCTCAGCGTCTGCCCGGAGCTCAAACATGATTGCACACTTGCGCGACCGCTTTGAAACTTTGAGGGCGTCAAATGACTTCTTGGTATCAAAATCATCGGCAGCTACCAGCGGTGTTAGCGGGAAGGGAAAACATGAAGCAGTGAGAGACTGACACAAGTAAACGTCCAATCCCGCAATGCCAATACCTGATTCCAGGTCGAAAGCCGCCCGGTGTTTTTTGGAGAGGTTCGTGAGACAGGTCGTTGCGATCTCACTTATGGTTGTAGTTCGAGAAATGTCATACACGCTGGACAAAGTAGGCAAAGCAAAGACCCCAGTAACCTCGATTTTATCAACTTCTGACTCTGGCGGACTCTGGGACTCATGTGTAGCCATGGATGAGAGGGATGATTGCTGCAAGCCCCTTACGATTGGGATCAAGGAATTCAATGACTGCCATCGTTAACGCCTATTTGTGTGTGCTTGCCATTGCCTTCGGCACGTGCTCTAAGGAAATCCACTTCAACCTCAACGTTCCTAACTTGAGTAAAAAATGTCGAAACGCGGTCCATCTCCTCCACTGGGAGGCCAACTCGTGAAGAGGGCCCGCGCCACACCTCCTCCTAGCAACCAAATTGCCATCTCATCAGCGGGCGATGACCGCAGCAAGGGCCTCATCCGAACAGTACAGCGGACAAGTAGTCTCGAAGCACCTATCGTGAGCCTGGCGGGAGCACATGCGGTACGAACTATAGTATTATCATGTATATCGTACTCATTATAGCAACACCACCCAGGGAGAAATCTTTAGCTGTCGATTTGACCCCACAGGACAAAATGTCGCTGCATGTTCTGCCGATCGCGGTGTCTGTAAGTTTCCTCGTTTTCTCCAGCTTTATCCATCTTATCAAACATCTATAGCGTTCTGGAGAACTTACCCCCCAAATACAAACTACGGCCTCCTATCAAGCCACGCAAAAGCCCCAATCCTCGACCTGCAGTGGTCACTATGCTCGCCGACGATATACACCGTGTCTGCGGATCACACTCTGACGACGACGGACGTCACGACGGGCCAGCGGCTGCGCCGCATACGGGCGCACCGCGAGATCATCAACAGCGTCGACCGCACGATGGCGGGCGGCGCCGGGTCCGAGCTCGTCGCGACGGGCGCGGACGACGGCACGGTCAAGATCTGGGAGGGCGGCGAGGACGGCGGGAAGGTGCCCGTGGCGACGTTTGAGGTCGGCTGCCCGGTGACGTCGGTGTGCTGGAGCGCGGATGGGCAAAACGTGTACGTCGGCGCGATTGACAATGAGATCCATGTGCGTTCACCTCTTCAAATAACCCTTCTCTTCTTTCTCTACCTGTTCGAAACTTACATAGGGTGCCTTAGGTCTGGGATCTGCGCAAAAACGAACAAGTGTATTCTCTCTTCGGACACACGGACACGCCGACGTCGCTCGCGCTGTCGCCGGACGGGAACTACCTTCTCTCGCCCTCCTTCTCGTCGCAGACCATCATCCACGACGTCCGACCCTTTTCGCCGTCGCCATCGCGCATACACCGCATCCTACAAGGCGCCCCCGCCGGCTTCGAGCACACGCTCCTCAAGGGGGCATGGAGCAAGGAAGACGGAGGCCGGCGCGTGGCGTTAGGTGGCGCGGACAGGATGGTCTGCATATGGGCGGTGGATAGTGCCAAAATTCTCTACAAGGTAAGCTCTTGTACCCTTTCACATATCCGGCCTTTTGTTTTTCTTACCTAAGTCCCCTCTTTTTTCTATAGCTTCCTGGCCACAAAGGCACAGTCACAGCTGTAGACTTCCATCCAAAAGAGCCTATCAGTAAGTGCAGCTTGTCATCCATCTCGACTTACAAGTATCAGGCTGACGGTTTTTTCTGTTTTGTTTTTTACAGTCCTAACAGGAAGCAAAGATGGAACCATGATCTTGGGCGAGATCGAGCCCAGCGTTGCCTTATAGACCCTTACCCTATCTATATAACCCACGGCAACTTCATCTGTCTGCTCAGTTCTTGAGAACGAGTTTTGGAAATCCATCTAAAATGGGGGACCTTATATTAATGGATTCTGAGCTAGACAGCTCCGTCTATGGTATACACAGTGGGATACAATTGGGTCTGATGAGTAACGATGATGATCTTAAATTGGGCTGAAATTATGCAACGATGCGCAGAGAACGGGGAGAAGAAAAATGTAGAGTCCTGACGAGAGTTCAAGCAACATAAGCCCATGTGTCCTTCTGCCCATCAACGCGCTCGATGTACTCTTTCTCGAGGAGAGTTTCAATCGCCTTGAGTGAATGTATTGTTATTTTATATTATCAGGTGACGGGAAGGATAATGGTACATACCTTTTTTATATCAGGGATCTTGGGAGAAAAACGCTGCGAGATTTGGGAGATAACCTCCTGGATGAGTGCCTGATTCTTCATCGTTTTGCGAGCTTTCATGATCCTTACAACGTGTACAGGTCAGGATATCGCATTCCGGAATGAGGGCTTCCATCACAAACCTAACGATGGTGGCTTGGATCACGTATTTGCGGTCCTCGTCCACTGCTTTCAGAACGTCGGACGACTCAGCCTTGACTTCGGCTTTGATAGGCAGATTGAGGTTGACACGGATTTTCTTGGATTTGAAGCCTAGGACCCATATTGAATCAGGGAGACATTATCAAAAAGCGCGACGGGGTTTTACGTACCAGGGTTAAGATCAAACTGATCCTTTTCCTCGTTTATCAGAATTTTGGCCTTCACGAGGACAGCCAGCACCTGGGACAAAATGTCCTTCGTGATCGAGGTCACCGACACAAGCTCCTCCAAGCTCATCGAGTCATGTCGATTGAATTGCAGCAGCACAGCCATCTGATAGGCGCTCGTCATGAGGATGTATTTCTGGTTGAGGTAATTAGTGCGCAGTTCGTTCTTGGAGTAGTTCCATAGCCATGTGAGCTTGCGTCCAGAGTGCTTTGTCTGGTAGTACTTGGAGAACCGGTCGTACGTTGGGTAAATCTCCTGCGGAATTATGAAATCGTGGGGTGGGGGGTTCAATGGCCAGAAATTGGTTCCGAGCACCATGATGCTGAACGAGATTTCCATGTCGTCGTGGTTTTGAGACATGCGTTCCTTGAAGGAATCCGTAAGATCTTTGCTGAGTCCCATATCTGCATAAAATGTAAGGTATAAGTTTTCATCGCAATTCGACACATACCTGTGAACATGCGCTGGAGTTTGTTGGTATACTCAAAGCCGCAAGCCTCTTTCAGCTTCGATATCATGCTAGCTTCACTTTCATCTGACGCTGACACCCCATGGATGAGGCGTTTCGAGAGTTTAGTGGTATAGAATGTTTGGAAGACATCCTTATCCTCGAGGTATTTGAAAAGAACCATCTGGGAGAACATCAATAGGTCGATCCACCTGGATAAAGGAGTGTGGCTTACGACGCGGTTCAATGCACCTTCCAAATCATCCTCCTCTGCCATTTTATTGCTTTTCCTCAGAAGCATGTCCGCATGCTTCGCGATCAGTTCGGGAGACTTTGTGGAGGAGGATCCAGTAGCCGCATTACGGTTCACAAACTCGCGGCATGCTTTATCGAGACTAGCAGCGAAACCCGCCTCGCCTCTAAAGCTGCGCGTAACCGTGTCCGTACTCTTGCGATGAACTTCGAGAAGAGCATCCACATAAGCTTTGGGGTCCAGGGAATCTGAATTCCCATTCCCATTCCCATTCCCATTTCCGCCTTCGCCGACCAACCTGGATATCGCGTTCAACCCAGCCTGCTTGACGTGTTCCTCGAATCGCTTCCGCAATGGTTCGAGGCCCTCTGGTATCCGGGACAGTAAAGCATACATACGCTGGAGATCCTCATCCTTGTCGAAATCAAGGAGGCTTTGGAAGCTCTCCCACATCAAGGGTGCATGTTCGCGGATCAGAACATTTTCACATTTGCTGACGAGTTCCTTGCGTGTCTTATTGTGTAGATAACGCTCGACTCGGTTTTCTTCTTCGCGTAAACGCGTATCCGCCTTCTTCAAATACTCGGATACGGTGTTTTCGACCAGGAATGCCTCCGACTCGCGCTTGTAGTACAGTTCAGTGGCCTGGAGGAACGCAGTTTCAAATTGCTCCTTGTAGACATCAAGACATTCTTTATTGAGATCCGAATTATCAAGGCCCAGGGAAACGAATGAGTCGACGACCCTCTTGACAAGGCCCTGGTCAATCGTTTCTCCATTACGTTGCTCGGCTATGAGGCGCAGGACCGCTTGCGTTAATCTGCCTTCGTCCCTTTGGACATGAGAGAAGAAATGGTCTTTCCATTGAGCCAAAGCGAGCTGGAAAGAAATATGAGGCGAAAGGATTTTGATCATGATTTGAATTGAGCATACGGTGTACACAGGGTATACGACCTTCTTCCCTTCGTCTCTTTCGCGCTTTACCCAGTAGCGATTAAGATATGTAAACAGTCGATTAAGATAATTGGCGCCCGTCGTATAATGATCCCACTCGGTAGCATAGAATCGCAACAGCTCGACATCTTCCAGGTTTCCGGCTTTCTGAAAGGGGCAAATGAGATATTTAACCAAAGAACAAAGAACATATCCAGCTCACAAGCTTCATCTGGTCGAAATGTGATATGAGGTACTGGCTGAGCTTGCGATAAAGATCCGACCCAACCAAGTTAGCACCAGCTAGAAGTAGATTAGAATCATAATGGCATTTGCACGCGACCCAAAACATACTTCGTTCTCCCGGCTGCTTCGCGTGCATTTTTGTCGAGGTGCAATAGTTATATACTGTTGAGTATAGACTTGCGTACCCAGTAAATGACAGACCATCCTCCAGCTTGGTCATTATGTGGTCGACGCCACTGTTGAGGAATCGCCATGTCTCGTCAAGATCTGCCGTTTTGGGTGGCATGGTGGCAAACTTGTCTTTCTTAACATCTTTCGGAAGTGGGGCCATGACGGTTGGGAGTGAAAGGTAGTATCGTGTTGTGGATGAGTCTGAGCGCTTGACGATAATAACGGTTCCGCCATGCTGGTCACACGCGGCTGTACCGTTACGACCGATATCAGGACAGTCATATAACGACCGAAACGGTCCATCAACTCGATGTTCTCCTCGATGATGGGGGTTGGGATTCAAAACACTCGCATTCTACACTACCCGACGAAGATTGCAAAGCCAATCCAACTCTTAATGAAGTCAATCATGATACCGTACCTGAAACACTGTATCGCGTTGCGAATGATACGGTGATCTTTACAAGGAGCCCTGTCGCACACTCTTGTAGCAGAGGCCCAACATGATGCCCAAGATTAACGCTATGTGTTAGCCGTGCCACAGCGAGAACGATTGCGTACAACCAGGTGTCATGGGGTGGTTTTGTACCTCCTTGGGTTCTCGTCCTCGGTGTTTACGCGTTTTCATTATGACAAGCAGGCCTCGCGCAGTACAAGAAAGTGCAGAGCTGCATTCGATACACGATTGACTGTGGGGACATTTCAATATCAACCTTACCAGTGACGATAACATCTCAAACCTTCATGACCTTCATGGTCGCGGGGTCGGGATGTGCCTCACCATGTCAACCACAAACTCAGAGTTGAAACTTGGCACCATGCTTGCTGAGACTGCCTTTGACATCCCTTGAAACGCCTGGACTCTCCAGGGGGACGTCCCCGTTCGCGTTTGTTCGTCGCCTTGATATTTTCATGTCATCCAATTCGGTTGGGTAAGTCCATTGCAGACATTCATAGCAGATTGCATAGATACTTTGTATCCTACACGTATAAGTTAAATGGTAAGAAAGAGATGCAACGACCCCTAGTACCGCGCTGGAGTTCTTTGGTCGTCGTCAGCCTGTCATAATGTCTTCAACCCGACCAGACGGCACCGCCTGGTGGAGTATAGCTTTGTAGGTTGTTGTAGATGTTGATCTTAAATAGAACCTCGGTTATACACTACTGACGCAGTAGTTATAAACCGCAGTACTCACAGTGATACCAGGGTCAGAAGCTTTGTATGCGCCAGGTAAAGCGATCTTCGGAGGATTGGCATTTCCTCCTCCAGTGATCTTCACTTGTGCGCAGCCTAGGCAGGGACGTCAGTTGGGAAAATCGGGAGGAATTGAGTTCATTTACCGATATAGAATTGGGCACCAGGATAACTTGAGGCGGTATGAAGTGCAATCTATTTACAAGATCAATATGAAGCCACTATTCCCAATGGCAATCGGCCGATAACTTACGATCTCGCCACGGATCAAATATTCCCCAGCAGGGAGTGAACTGGGAAGAGTGAATGAATGCTTTCCTGTGCAGCAGAATGGCTTCAGTAACCTGACTCTCAACGTGAGCGCATGTCTGTGGCCTTACCTCCGTTTGTATTCACGACATCAGTCGCCCACTGCTGGGTTGTGGGGTTCAAGAGGCCAGACTGATATAATTTGGTCCAAACTGTGCCTTGCCCATTAAAGGAGGCGGCGGTGGATGGCGCTTTGGCGATGTAGACCAGCACTGGCCCTTTGTGTCCACCGGATATGGGGTCTTCACCCGTGCGCTGGTCGTGCTGATGCCATTCAAGGCTTAAAGTAACGTTAGGGGAACGCTCCCAGGAGGAATAACTTTAGGACCCGATATGAGAGAAACGACCTACGTGATGGTTGCTCCAGCAGGGACGGTGGCGGTGCCGACTGAGCCTCCGCTCGCCCCCCCAACGTTGCATGTTAGATCAGCGGAGTTGACGTTGGTGACAGGGTTATTGTTTGGAGGTACACGGAGGAATGTATTTTTCCCTTGGTCAGCCTAGTAGACCCTTGTCAGCCATGTAAAATTCCCAGTTAATTGAGATTTAACTTACGCCATTGACCCACACATACTGCATGGTGACTAGAATGACATGAATGGCGGGATCAAATTGGGAAGAGAAAGCATTATCGACGAACAATGAGCATTCACCAGCGCCGCTGAGGCAAGAAGGGAGAGAGCCAGCTTCATGATTCTCAATATGAACTGGAAAGTTGGGAAAGACAAGAGTAATGCCAACCCATTATATAGACCTTGACGGTATGATGCAAAGACGAAGGACGAAAGGCAAATCGAATGGTAATGCAGTGGCCGAGGTTGACGCGCTTCTTCTCTCTCTCTCAATGCAGGGGCTTAAAGTTCGGGTTGACCTTCGGAACGTGAGCAATAAGTGTAGCACATGTGGGTAAGCGTTTTGCTTGGCATGTATCCACGCAAGGGGTTACCCCTTGATAAAAGACAAGGTCGATGAGCGAACAGATCTGAGATGGACATCTACCTTGAGATAAGCACTTGTAAGATCTGATCCGACCCTAAGAGTCGCGCCTCTTTCGTTCCCCTGTGGCTGAGATACTTTAAAGGTAGATACGAAGAAGAACAAGTTACCATCTTGGTTAGGCGTCTCGAAACTCTTCAGATTCATGCAGGACAGGCAGCACGGCCTGTGATCACGTAGCTTTGGTTGTCATAGATGTTAACCTTCAATATATCCATGAGACATCCCATCCCTGACTATCAGAACTGGCGTACATACCGTGATGCCAGTGTCAGTTGCCTGGTATGTGCCTGGAAGCGGAACCTTGGGCAGGTTAGGATTGCCGCGAGCGTGCAAGTTTTTTGACAGAGCGACCTCTCCGACTAATGCGAATTGAGGCCCCGGGTCGGGCATCCTGCTGCAAAAATTGGTCCTCGAAACCTGTTGGATAATAGCATTTTCCACGATCCTTAGAACAGCGTATTGTAGGTTTCTAACCCAATGATGTTTTGCCACAGATCCATCGTGCTGGCTTAACACCAGGCCTAGGGGCCCTAGCATATGATTTTGAGAGGCAATTCGAAGTCCCATTCTTATATCCGAGTTTCATGCGAAAAGCCTAATCATCGGAGAGGGTAGGTTTTGCTAGTGTTCAGGACTAGAGATCGACTTTAGGGAACTCATTGATCTAGTATACATTGGATGCTTTGATCCTCAGCGGCTTTATTCATGTTATAAGCTGCGCTCTATCGTCCTTGATTCAGCGGTCCCAAGGCATTTGCTGTCTGTAAAATAAGCATATGAGCGTCTGCTCCGCTTCTGGAATGTATGATCTTTTCCCCGTTCAATTGTGGCAGGCAGAGTCTGGGATGGAGGAATTAGATGAGTACTGATTGCTTCAACGTATATACAGTTATCGTGTTATCGAAGTATTTCACCCAGACCAGACGGCGCCACCTGGGGGTGTGTAGCTTTGAAGGTTGTTATAGATGTTAATCTAGAGTTTATCTCATTAGACATTGGGTGTCGATGCAATAAAAATTGAGCTCACAGTAATACCGGGGTCAGTCGATTTGTAGGCACCTGGAAGTGCGATCTTCGGTGGGTTAGCGCTGCCTCCGCTCGAGATTTTTACTTGAGCGCAGCCTAGAAGAGGATCGAGTTCAGCAGGAACTTCCCCCGGTCGTGAAATGACTTTACCAATGTAAAACTGGGCACCTGGGTACGAGGAGGCAACATGCAGCGCAATCTAAAGATATTCAATGATGGGCCAACTTCGATGCCGCGGAACAACATACGATTTCTGCACGGAGAAGGTACTCCCCAGCCGGGAGAGATGAGGGGATGACAATGCTATGTTTACCTGTAGTTCGCGTGTGAATGGATGTGTAAGACAAGAGCGGCATGTTAACACAGTACCTGAATTGGCGTTGACAACGTCAGTCGCCCATTGCTGGGTCGTGGGATTGAGGAGGCCAGATTGGTAGATCTTGGTCCACACCGCACCCTGCCCGTTGAATGATGCCGCTGTGGAAGGAGCTTTGGCAATGTAAACGAGGACGGGTCCCTTGTGGCCACCAGAGATCGCGTCTTCGCCAGTTCGCTGAGCGTGTTGATGCCACTCGAAACTGTGGCATTTCATATCAGTTACTTGGCTCAGCCAGACTTGATAGTGATTACATACGTAACATTGGTCCCTGCAGCAATGGCAGCAGTCTGCACGGAGGCGCCCGACAGGCCATTTACATTACATGTCAGGTCGGTAGAGGTAACGTCTGTGACTGGATTGTTGGTTGGAGTAACTCGGATGAAGTTATTTAGTCCTTGGTCCACCTTAATGGGTCATACGTATGAGCCAAGGATGGCTCCAGTATGCGTGGCTGCCACGTACCCCATTATTCCAGATATATTGCATGGTGACTGAAGTGAGAGTTCAAGAATGCGTGATGAAGAAGAGATAAAACTAACTTACAATGGGCATTGGCCAATGCCACCGAAGCGAGGACAGAAAATAAGACCTTCATTGTCACTTATTGAACTGGGGTCTTGGGTTGCACTTCCGATGCTTTTATACCGTAGGACAGCGGAGATTAATGCTGCAAAAATGGGGCAACGGATTGCGACACCTGCATCCGAACCGTGGCAGAAAATAGCAACTCTGGCGATGAGAATAGCTCATTGCAAGGGACCAAAATAACTTTGGCTCTTTCAATATCCACAGCATAGAGTTCAGATTCACAGAGTACGCGGGGCACGATCTGCAGGTACAGATCGGGGTCACGTTGGGTGCCTCCCCATCCGAACTTCACGCGAAAATGGGTATTCGTCGGAGTCAGGTCGATGGCGCGAGCTTTGGCGCTGCCACCTTGGGCTCGGGTAATTTAATGTACTTCCTCCTGCTTATTTCTCGGGTATTCATGCGGAGCTTGGATGGGGCTCATTGCCGAGCATCATGCGAAAGATGTCTAGAATGAGTCGCGTAAGAAAGTTGATCAGAATGGTGCCATGGGGTAGTCTTGTGGCCAACACTGAGTGATACTTACCAGTTCACAGGAGGGGTATCCCTCGAAAGCCCTGGTCGACTAGGCCATATTCAAAGTGGATGTGGTGGGTAATGAAGAGACTTGGTGATTACATAACATGAACATTCCACAGATCACCCATCACCACCCAACTTATTGCTGCGACCTGTAGCTGGAGTTTTCCCTGAATACTTACCCTTGGAATCCGTCGAAGGCCCAATTACTTTTTCCCCGGGTTACCACACACGCATCCCTTCGTCAACTGCCAATCCCCCGGACATCAGGTGCCAGACAATCATTGACCGATGTCTGTTCTCTTCGAGACTTCTCTAGGGGACCTCGTTATCGATCTGGAGGTTGAAGCATGTCCAAAAACATGCGAAAATTTTCTCAAGTTGTGCAAGATGTATTACTACAACTTGAACGCATTCTTTAATGGTGAGTACTGCATATTTAATTCTTGTTTTGTTTTTGAGACTTATATATGTATTAGTGTCTAAAGACTTCCTTGCTCAAGCTGGAGATCCCAGTGCGACAGGAACAGGCGGGGAATCAATATGGTCGCTGCTCACATCTCACTCATCCTCCAACACTCCTGCCCCACGCTATTTTCCTCCCGAGATTATCCCAAAACTCAAGCATACGATGAAGGGAACCGTATCGATGGCTGTTGCACCTGCCCTTGAAGGCCTCAAGGGGGGCTGTGGGAGCCAATTCTTTATCACCCTTGGTGACAATATCGACTACCTAAATGGGAAACATGCGGTATTTGGACACGTTGTTGAGGGTTTTGAAACCCTCGATAAGATGAACGAGGTTTTCGTTGATCAAGATGGACGACCATTCAAGGATATCAGAATAAGGCATGTAGTTATTCTTGGTATGTTTTTTTTACCAGGCTCACTCTTGTTGAAGGCTCATCCAACTTGCATTGGTGTAGACGATCCATTCCCAGATCCACCAGGCTTGAACAAGCCACCCTCATCGCCAACCAGGCCTCCCGACAATTCCACCCGTATTGCAGAGGATGAAGACCCCCTGGCGACATTACCGGAGGAAGAGGAGGAGCGCATTCGCCGCGAAAAAGCTGCTGCTGCTTCTGCCCTCACGCTAGAAATGGTCGGCGACCTACCATTCGCTAACGTGCGACCCCCTGAGAACGTGCTCTTTGTGTGTAAACTTAATCCTGTTACTCGGGACGAGGACTTGGAACTTATATTCTCCCGGTTTGGCACTATCATGAGCTGTCAAGTTATCAGAGACAAACGGACTGGCGATTCACTTCAATATGCCTTTATAGAGTTTGATAGGCGGGAGGATGCCGAGCAGGTAACCATGTTGTTCCGTTTCATTGCTATCGAAATACCAACTGAATGATAATCACTCTAGGCATATTTCAAGATGCAAAATGTTCTCGTGGATGACCGAAGGATATGGGTTGATTTGTTTGTTCCCTTTCATAACCTTAAAAATTCAATAGAGCTGATGTGCTTCTAGCTCACAATCAGTTGCAAGAATAAACCACAGCTGGTCTAACGATATCAAGCGGGCTCCGAAACGTAATGCGCATGGAACGTCAGGGTTTGGTGGTCGGGATGACCTTGAACGAACCCGCAAATATCGGGACGAAGACACGGGCAGAGGTGGTCGGAATGACTATGGGCTGGTTTTTGATGTGGCTGACCGCGGCCCGGAGCGCCGCCGAAAGCGAAGTCCAAGCCGGGACCGAGATGATGGACGTGAACAGCGAAGACGACGGTCGAAGTCGCCGCGGGAGCGCGATTTTGGACGGGACCGCAGCAAGCGTGAACGGCGCAGCAGGAGTAGGAGCAGAGGTCACCATTCTGTACAGGAAAGGCGGTAGGAGGGAACAGCCATTTTCGATGTTTGGCTGTGTTGGTTGCTGCCCCTGACGCCTGAGGCCTGATCAATCACAGGTGTGTTGGCTGATGTGCTCAAAACTGTTCATTGTATCCCTTGAAAGAGCTGTTTAAATCCAGTCATTGCATCGCTTGGGCGCTGTAACTACCTTCCTCTTTTGATCTCGTCTGACTCGGCCTAGTATAAATTCAACACCTGATATGTGGGCTCCGTCTACAAACTTTCTTCTTTGCCACCACCATGTCCCCATCTACCTACCAATTCAACGCGCCTGACGCCGATATAACTCTTCTCTCGGGCGAGACTGATAACCCCACTGAATTCCATGTCCATCGCTGTATCCTTTCTGCGTCCTCGCCGTTCTTCGGCGATATGTTCACTCTTCCACAAGACCCGTCAGCCTCTGAGAAGCGGCCCATCGTGCCTGTATCAGAACATTGCGATGTTCTAAACACGCTATTGCAGTTCATCTACCCAATGCCTGATCCAATTATCAACTCGCTGGAGGGGCTCGTCCCCGTTTTAGGCGCCGCAATCAAGTACGATGTGCTTAACGTGGTCTCTGCTCTTCGCCACCTCTTAATGTCGCCAAAATACATCCAATCATCACCTGTTCGCGTCTACGCGATCTCATGTCGATTTGACCTTGATGACGAAGCTGCCACCGCGTCGCGTTACACGCTCAACTCCAACATTCTCGATGCTCCTATATCCGAAGAGCTCAAGCATATCAGCGCTTTTTCGTATCATCGCCTTCTTGAACTTCACCACCGCCGTGCTCAGAGCGCTCTGGTGTTGCTCAAGATCCCCGACGACATCAAGTGCATGCAGTGTAATGGCACTGCGTTCACAATGTATGGTGCACCCCGATGGTGGTACGAATTTGAGAAGAAGGCACGAGTAGAGCTCGCAGTTCGGCCCACGACTGACGTGGTATTTGGGTTGGAGTTTTTGGCAAAGGCTGCCAAGACGGCGGGATGTTCAAGGTGTCCCGAGAGTGTGTTGGATTCTTGGAAATTTTTGCGGGACTTGAAGGCGGCAATCGATGCCCTGCCCACGACTATCTAAGGAATGTGTTACTATAAACGATATTTACTTCTGCGCATACATTTTGATACCTCTTCATCCATAAACCTTTTCAACCCCAGACACTCCCTACCTTACCACTCTACTAAACCTATATACACCTTCTGGGCATGCATACCCCATGTAGTCGTTAGAACGGCTCGCCATTAGAGCCAATTATGTGCCGTTCGATAAGATTGCATTCTGTACTGTTATCGATGCTCTCCATACCTATCCTAATTTTAGGCATTGCGCGTGCATGTGGTTCATTTGACGATTATCACAATCAGAGTCGCCGACAATCAGACAATCAGAAGTGTTGCTGGGCAAGATGTAAAATGGGGCTATAATTTGTTGCACATGTTGAGTTGTCGATTGCCCCGAGTGTGCGCGGTCGCGACGAAAGACTAGGCGTTTACCCCTGTCCAAGGGCGTTAAGAAGATCCTCCCGTGGTTAAAGATGTATGCGAGTCCGTCGGTCATGAGATGCCCCTTCTCAGGAATAAGCCTAATCCGCAATAAATAGCATTCAAAAGGGTCTTACTCCTCCCTTCTCTGTCTCTCCACCATGTCTACTCCACAGCTTGCAACATTCAAAGTACCAGCAATCGAAAATGAACCAATGGTGAATACATTACCGCAGTGATGCCTATTCGTAATCTCATACCGTTCTTCGTCGTCGATCGGGATGGATAGCGCGTATACGCGCCTGGCTCGGCGGACCGTAAGGCGTTAGTCGAAGCAATTGCTCAAATGGAGAAGGAGGCACCCTTCGAGGTTCCTTGCATCGTCAATGGCGAACCAGTACGTCCCCTTGTATCCACGGCTCAGCAACGAGATCATCTACATGCCACATATACTAGGTCAAGACTGGCAACATTGCGAAGCAGCCTATGCCCCACGACCACGCGAGGCATCTGTGTGCTTACCATGAAGCAGATCAGGCAACAGTTGCGCGCGCGATCGACGGTGCGCTTGCGGCGAAAGCTCAATGGGAGAGCATGCCTTGGAATGACCGCGCGGCGATCTTCTTGAAAGCGGCGGATCTCGTCAGCGGAAAGTATCGATACAAGCTCATGGCCGCGACAATCCTCGGTCAGGGCAAGAACGCGTGGCAGGCGGAAATCGACGCTGCTGCTGAGGTATGACGGCATATAACCTATCTAGATTTCATTTCAACTTTTTTTTCTAGTTGACTGATTTCTTCCGATTCGGCGTCAAATTCGTGGAGGAACTGTATTCGCAGCAACCTTCCAAAAATTCTGCTGGTGCTTGGAAGTAAGTAAACTCGTAATGTGCGTTATGTTTCACTGACCGCAGCACAATCAGTCGCGTAGAGTATCGTGCCCTGGAGGGTTTTGTCCTCGCTGTGTCCCCTTTCAATTTCACAGCTATCGGCGGAAATCTACCAGGGAGTCCGTCTTCTCCTATCTACCATTTCCGTGGTCTTCTGACAATCAAAATCTAGCCCCTGCACTCGTGGGCAACGTCGTTGTTTGGAAGCCATCCCCTGCCGCAACATATTCGAATTACATTGTCTACCAAATTCTTGCGGAGGCGGGTATCCCTGCTGGAGTCATTCAGTTTGTGCCAGGGCCTCCTCCTGAAGTCGTCGCACAGGCCATCGGGCACCCTAGCTTCGCCGCGTTGCATTTCACGGGAAGCACATTTGTATTCAAGAAGCTGTGGAAGGACATTGCGGCCAACCTGGACAAATACAAGGGCTATCCTCGCATTGTTGGCGAAACTGGGGGGAAGAACTTCCATCTGATCCACAAATCGGCGGAATTAAGGAACGCGGTGCTGCAGAGCGTCAGAGGTGCTTTTGAATATCAGGGTATGACTATTGGCCTTGCGTTATTTTTCTTAATCTGATTGCTGCCCTTTTAATTATAGGACAGAAATGCTCCGCTCTCTCTAGGATTTACGTGTCCTCTTCTGTCTGGGAAGGTGGCTTCAAGGAGCAATTTTTGGCAGAGGTAGCCAAAATAAGAGTTGGACCTCCCCAGGATTGGACCAATTTCATGGGCCCTGTTATGTGCGAGCCGGATTAACTGCAATCTGAATCAGAACTGATACTTCTTTGGATACTCAGTGGACGTCCTGCATATGACAAAATCCTCGGTTATGTTCAAAAAGCCAGAGATGCTGGCAACGAAATTCTGATTGGTGGATCAGGTATACATTCACCATTCTTCTTTTCCTGGGCTATAATAACACGATTTTTCACGCGATTTAGGCGACGATTTAAAGGGATACTTCATCCAACCAACAGTCATTTTGAGCAAGGATCCCAAATCTATCACACTCGTGGAAGAAATTTTTGGTCCAGTGGTCACCGTAAGGATTGATGTCTCAATAAAGACTAGCAAATCAACTGATTTGATGCAACCTACTTTAGGTCTTTGTATTCAACGACAATGAATTTGACCAAACTATGGATTTAATTGACACCACCACTGATTATGCACTTACTGGCTCTATGTGAGTGACCTTTTATGACCAATACCCAAGCTGGGGTGTTCTTAATAGTAGTTTGTTACAGCTTTGCGTCTGACCGCCAGGCACTCCTGCACGCCACGAACCGACTGCGCAACACAGCGGGGAACGTATATTACAACGAAAAATGCACTGGTGCCGTCGTTGGCCAGCAACCATTCGGTGGAGCCCGTGCGAGTGGGACGAATGACAAGGCTGGGAGCATCAGCATCTTCTACCGCTTCGTTAGTGCACGGAGCATCAAGGAGAACTTTGTTGGGCTGCAGGACTTCCAATACCCGTCAAACTTGGTGTGAGCGGGTTCTGATCTGGTGGTATTGTGAAATGCTGCGCGGGGGCTAAACAATTTTTTTTTGAAGAATCATGATAGACAATGTGTACGAATAAGAAATAGAATTGTTGTTCAGTGCTCCCTGGGAAGTGAGCTACTTGATCCAGCACAAGCAAGAATAGTCTTGATGATCGGACATCGAAGCACTAATACAAAATTTTCCCTTACAGGCCACTTGAATCGGTTTGTGGGGACGTCTCGGCCCGGGTGGCTGGACTTAGGAGTGGGTGAGCCTTTGAATACCGGTCTTCATCATTTATCAAGAGAGTGTGTACGCGCGTGGGGGAACCAAATGTTGAGCAGGGCTTGTCAAACATAAATATCAGTCGGTGGGCGTAGGCATCGTTTTGGCACTGGCAAGGCTTGACGTGGGCGCGTGAGCCGATGGCTTTTGCACAAAGCTGCCGTCCCAATGCCACTTTTTAGTGAGGTTTCCTATTGAGCACTAGCTGGGTTTCTTGAGGCAGAAGCCACAGCCCGAGCGGTGTCATGAGCGCCTTAGGTGGGAGATTGCCTGACGGGCAGCACAAGAATTAACCCATGTTCTGCTTCCCCGGTGGGTGATTACCCCGTTGCCAGTGAGTGACGTCGGCTGGTGCTATCCCATAAATACTAACTGCCAAATCTGTCTTGAGCCTTAGATTGTAGAACGGTTCCCACTGCTTTGAGCTGTTCACCAGATCAGTGGATGCTGGAAACAAATTTGCATGAAACCAGACATATCACAATCGCATGGTTGTGAGTCCAGAGATGGGTGTGCCTTTTATTGAAGAATTGTCCTATATTAGATCGGGGTGTATGAGTGCGGCTAGCAAATTTCATCCCAAGGACATTCTGTAATCCACAGGGACTTTTGAAAGATCCACTGGAAATCATGGCTGTATAAATATGTAGGGACAGTCTGCTGATGTAGGTAGCAAAGTGAAAAGGAGTCGAGGAGTGCTGTGACGGTAATAGTAGGTCACGTGGCTCTTGTACTAAGAATTCGCCTCGCAAGCTCATCGAGCCCGCCACAATCAATCCAGCGCTACGGGTTCCTTATTTGTTTGGCCCCGTATCATTCTGGTGGCGTCCCTCGGTAAGCGGTTCCTGCTAGATCTGGATCCCCCAACACATAAGCCCAGGTGGCACAAGTGGCGCAATTTGACAAAGAGGCTGAGGTGAAGCTGTGCACAAGCGGGCCTCTGAATGTGGCGCTGAAACCGAAGCCCTTATGCAGACCATGGAGTAATCATCGTGGATGCGATGGCCATGGGTCAACAAGGGAACCCAAGCAGCCTCCTCAACAACAAAAGTGCCACAATGCGATTATATATAATAAGCCACCGTTTTACCGAACTTGCCTCAGTCCTTTCCACGACGTCTAAGGTGATTAATTGTTATTACTAAATTGCAGCATCTCTTACATTACCGTGACACTGAACTGTAGAATGTTGTCATGGTGTCGCAACATCATGCCCGTCCTAAGAACCACAGTGCCAGCTCCATTCGGAGTGCCTCACGAACACCCCCCAGATACGGAAGCCCTGCCCCTCATCGAAGAAGGTCCCATTTCCCGACTACCACATGACGTCCTACTACACATATTCTCCCTGACCTTGACGTCGAATAGGAGGCCCATGATGCGAAGGATTTTCAACGATACTGTGCGTGCCATTTCGCAAGTATGTTTCCTGTGGCGCGACCTCGCTCTTCGCTCTCCCATGCTTTGGTCAACAATAAATATTTACGAAAATCGCAAAAAATGGCTGGATCAGGTTTTGATACGGTCGGGGAGTGCCCCACTGGATATACTCATATTTTCTAATCATTCAGAGGCTTTACTGCGTGAACATGTACAACGGGTTCGAGCTTTACGAGCATCTATTCACCGATTTTACAGTGGGAGATGGGACAGGCTGTATTTTGGCACTCATCTCTTTAGGCAGCTCGAAGAATTGGACGTAAGCTATGGCAGTGACATAGGGCAAGATTATGTGCATAAGCTGGAGGTCCCTGATCTGGGATCGAACCCACGTCTGAAAGTGCTGAGATTTGAGAGATGCACTACCGACTTTCGTTCCATAATCTAACTGTCTTGATAGTCAAATACACCGGCAAACATTCGCCTACATTGACAACATGGCTACAAATCCTTGGAAACATGCCAGCCCTCAGAAAGCTCGAGCTAGACAATGCAGCTGTGCTGGATGCCGCAGGTCCCGTTTTGCAGGCACCGACTGTCAACCTCCCCAGTCTCCAAAGCATGCTACTAGTACTCACCACTATCCCACTCGGTGTAGCAACCGCATTTCTCGAAAATATGTGCTTCCCGTCGTCGTGTGCCTTGAACCTATACCTAGATGGGCAGATCACCAGATGCAGTGACCTCAATGTGATATTAAAGCTAATCATGAACCAGATTGGCACCGATGTAATTGCCTACCCACACCGCACCCTCTACCTACATCTTCCATCAAATAGGAGTCGCTATATCTTGGATGGCACCTTGGAGATCTATTACTTGGACCCCATCTTAAACCTGGAGTTCTGCGGCATACACCTGATTGGATTACATAACAACATCCCTCGCGCACTGTTGTTGCCACACATCCTCTCCACAGCACCTGTTCTTACGACCATAACCACGCTCGCATTGCATCTAGACTTTATATCTCCAGAGGAAGCAGACCAGCTCCGCTCCTTCACATCCCTCACCCACCTCACACTGTGCTCGCCCAATTCGGTCATATCCCTTTTCTCTCTGCTCAGTTTCGCCATACGCAACAGCGGCAGCGTCCCTTTCTTCCCCGCCCTCGAAACCATCTCTGCGGACATCAGGGATCTGCATCAGCCAGGGCCGTTCACTGCTCTCGTTACCTTTATTGCGTATCGCCAAGCGGTGCGAGGAGGCACGCCAATCCGAGAGGTTCGTTTAAAATGGTTGTTGCATGGTAAGGATGATCTTGAGCAGGACAAGCTTGATACACTCGAGGGTCTGGGAGTACAATTCAGCAAGTCATGGTCTCAATTTTGGGTGTGACAGTGCTCCCGACAGTCTCCAGGGGGTACAGGCATCACATCTGAGAAGTTGCCAGAGCATCCTAACATATGGAAATGCTTTTAGAGCTAGTGATACACAGTCTTTGGAATGCCTGGCCAGTTCCAGCCCCAACCTCAAAATGCCAATTTGATATGCCAAGTACTTGGAGGGTTTAGTCTTCTGTCTGAACACTAAATAGGACCAAGATAATCTACAGATACTACATGAATAATAGACAATAGATAGAATATATTAGAAATTACTATGGAAAAATGCTTGCTTCCTATCAAGTGGCTATCTCAAAGCAGTATTGCTTAAAGGCCTGGGGCCAGGAATCTCAGAGACTCGGAATAATAATCCCAGTTCTGTTTTCCGTATATATAATATTTGCCGTCTACTATAGATTACGAACGGGGCCATAATACGCCTACAGCTAGCGCGAAGGATTACAAATAAAAATCAGCAGCAGAATATCTAGCTCGATTCATTATGTATATTTCTCTTCGTCCATATCGTCCAAGACCCAGTGCGCCGCGATCTCAGCCCGTTCCTCCGCCGACGTGGCCGCCGCCAACGTATCCTCCTTCATCTTCTTGCTGCATGTCATGGCCTCCTCGTAGTGCTCGGTGGGCATCCATCCCTCCGGCCCGAAGCCAATCACGTTCTGGCACGCCTCCATAGTCTCGTCCGCTCCTCTCTGTACTTCATCCAGCTTCATCGTCCCGCGTACGTCCTCAGCGTCGAACACGACTGGACACGGCGCGTCTCCCCCCGTAAGCGTCGCCCAGTTCTCCGCTGCTTCTATGAGCGCAACCTTCAGCGCGAGAGTCTCGCCCTCCCACGGGTCGCTGGCGTGGTGGAAGAGGCGGCGGCGGAGCATGCCCACGGGGTCCGTCAAGGCCGCGTAATGGAGCTCGTTGCACTCCTCCGTGTTCTTGACGTAGTGATAATGGACGAGGCGGCGGAGGTAGAGTCCCTTCGCTCGACTTCGCTCGGCTTCGTCCAAGTCGTCCAGATTCTCCGGTAGCGAAGGCGGCGTCATAGATTGCGAGATAGGGTCATCGTAGTTCTGGAGGCGTTCGGGTACACCCGCAAGGAGAAACAGGGGCAGGATTGAGGCGTGTTGCCAGTCGAGCAGGCCGACGACTTGCCAGTTAGAGTCGGGCGACTTTGAAACGATGATATTGTTTTGCTGGAGGTCGGGATGACGGATGCGGAAATGACTGAGGGTTGGGTCTCTGGGGACGAGTGACGATGCGATGAGGAGATAGCGATCCAGGTTCTCGATGTGGTCCGATGGCGACTGCTCCTGGTACTGGTAACCTTCCCTCCTCAAGCGCTGGAACGGCAACAGAGGTTGACCGAACTGCTCCAGATAAGCCAGTTCCTTGTGGGCTGCTCTTAGGAGTGCTGCTTCGGCGCTTTCGTCTATAGTTATCGGGTCAAGGGAGTATTAAAAATAAAAGGCAGAGAGCGGCGTACATGGTCCCCGGTCTACGTCGAGCTGTGATCTCCTGCCATACCACAAAGGCAGTCTTGCATCTGGACCGACGCAGAAACGCCCGTCCTCTATCGGGATGCCCGGCCCCTGGGCCACCTTCTCCAGGTCTTGTGCATAGTACAGGCTTCCGCCAGCCGGGAAAGAAATCGACATCATCTTCGACTCGAGTTGAGCAAGTTGGCGCAAGACTGAAATGATTTCCCGTTTCCCTAGGTCAAGCCATACGTCACTTAACTTGGTGCCTCGGACGAACTCCATGAAGATGTACTCGGTTTCCGCCGCGTTGTCCGGCGCAGGCGAGTATCCGTATACCTCGGGAATAGGCAGCCCAGAGGAACGGAGTAAGGCCATAGTGGCCACTTCACTAGCGACAGCGTAGTACTTGGGAACCGTAGCCGGGTACGGGATACGCGCTACCATTTGGAAGCCGTCGTGCATGGTGATGAGGAAGGTACGGTTAAATCCGCCCTCGGCGAGCTTTGTATGAGACTTACATCCACCGTCCTGACGTGTAGTTGAAAAGGTCATTATGAGAATGGGCCATGATCGAGAACGCGCGACGAGGCGGCGAACGGGTCGTCGGGGTGGCGATGGAGCTCGGGAAGGAAAAGGATAACGAACGCAGTGAGGAGCGAGGACGGCGCAGAGACGGCGAGACTGGAACTGCCAGCAAGCCGAAGAATACGAGCCTCGCATCCCCAAGGCAGGGCATGCCAATATATGTTGGAGGGGCGGAAGAAACCAGCCAGGCTTGGCGGCCCGCTGACTAAGGCATCGTACTGTACACAGCCGTGTCAGTTCCAAACGAGTAATACTTAACTTGGGCCTATAACTTCATCAGGTGTAAGAGGTGTTGCAAGCAATCATGATGCATCTGAGTTGGCAGATCCCCACACATTTGCATGGGGTGGTAAATGATTCATGTATGACATCTATCAGAAGAAAGCCATAAGGCTCTATAAACCTTGGAGTAGTGCAAAAGCCTTACCACGATAAAAACCAGAAGTTCCCAAGTGTTTCTAACATGTAGGAGTTACGGGTTGCTATACCCCGGCTATCAGGTTTCTAGATGCTCGTCACTGTTCTTCAAGTTGGAGGACTGACGAGAGTGCGCGCAGTGCGTGAACAGGCAAGTACTAACAGGCCAAATAAAGCGAACGATCGGATGACCAAAATGTCTCCAAGATCAAAGTTTTAGCCTTATCCCGCTGTTCTTCCATCTTATCTCCCATATAGTGCGATTTCCGATATTGCTGTGCGGTTTTACAACCTGACAGAACTGGTGATTATCGGTGCAGCAACAGTACTTCACTAGGCCATCGCTGAGGGCACAATGCGCACACCAAGACCCTTTAGTCAAAGGCGGGAAGGCAACACAATAGACGCGATAATGGGCAAGTTCGCCAAACCACGCGGTGCCAGGTTGTACTTGGGGGGCTATGCTGGTGCAGCGTGGAATGTGCGTGAATTAAAAACGAGATGGGTTGCTGACATCGCCACAAGGTGTGGCGGGCACGATGGCATAGACAGCCATGTGCAAGGGGGTATGTCGTTCCCCGCTAGCCGAATGACTTGAATCCTAATGCCTCTTTGCCCAGGTCTAAAGTTGGTTGGTATCACCTGTGTGGCTGTGATGCAGGCGTTTCCGAGGTGCGATTTGAGGCTGTAAGCGCCTGATGGGCAGTGGGGCGCCGCCGCCTCGAGGCTCGCATGAGGGGTTTCGGGAAGTATGGGAAAGGTAACAAGGACCTTTACTTCTTTTCTTCCTTTTTTCTTGTAAGTGTACTGTCTTATTATACACAAGCTTTATTAAAACGTACCATCTAATTCGGAACGCCGTTTGAAGAAATTTTTAAAAGGACCCATTATTGGTCGCCAAGCTGGGAAACAAGGGCGGGTAACAAAAAAAGCCTGTCGATGCAGGGGTGGTCATACGGCTCTGCCTCGAGGCTTGCCTCACGTTTTGTGGATGTCAAAAGGCTGCCCCATCTAATCTATAAAAGCACCCCCCTTTATCCGGAAACTTTACTTGCCCATTTTCCCATCACACCCTTCATCAGGCCACCACCGTCGCCCATCACCGACACCTTCTTTGTGCTACCTCATCCTCCATCTCAAGACTTACTACCACCGCCACCAGCAACACCATTATGTCTTCTTACGACGATGCCATTGTTGTATGTCATCATATGCACAATGGTGACCACATGCTGAATAGCCACTGCAGCCAGGTGATATCGTCGCTGTCAACCACGGCGCAAAAGGCAGGCAAGAGGGCCTCGTCATTGGGTCCCACATCGACTACCATGTAATTCTTCCTTCCACCTGCTGTCGCCCAAGAAAAAAGTCGCTGACTTTACTTCCAGGGTCGACAAGTCGTCGAGGTCCAGCTCGACAGTGAGGTCTACCACGCCTGGTGCGTTCTTTCCCCCCCACCGCGTCCCCTCTCCCCATCTCACGTTGCAAAAATAGGTATCCCTCTGTGACCCGTGTCAAGCGCACAGTCTCCATCGCCCGTCAGGGTGCAGATCGCCGCAGGACCATAGAAAGAAGGATATATTGGTGATCCCCCCATTGTTCAGACGGTACTTATTCTATCCGGATTTCTCCAAGACAATTGTAAATTATCCTGCAACCAACTCACGGCTTCCCGAATGATATATATACCTGTCCCATCTCCCATCCTAATTGTCGAAGCCTGCATCATCGCATATCGTAGCCAATCGACCGAATTTTTTTTTCTTGCCTTACCCCCCTCCACATGGGTCAGTAGTTCGGGTCACCCGGAGCTGGGATGCGATCTATAGACGGATAACCTTTTCCACCCATTTCCCACTCAATTTATCTATATATTTCGTACAAATGTATGTTTTCTTCCAAATGAAAGCATATGAATGGAACGAATATGATCTTGTGCTCTTCTTCGGCGAAGAGTAAACTAAAACGAGGAGTCTAAATTTGAGGGCGGCATACATAGGGGGGCTTGTATGGAGAGGGGAGGGAGCAGCCAGGAGGATATGCATAAAGAATAGAATAAGTAATGGGTAGGAGGGTGTGGCTCGGGACGTGTCGGGGGAACTCAGGGAGAATAGTTTACGGAGCAGTGCTTGGCCTGGTATACATTGAAGAGAATATGTGATATGTGAGTGCAGTTATCCCGGTTTGAAGGAGTTCTTCTTTTGGTTGGTGGTGGTGGGGCGGGGAGGTGGCCCGATGCCAGACAGGTCGCTGATCATGCCTTCAGCCCAACGACTGATGACGGGTTTGCTGGATGATGAGGATGGGGGGAGTGTATCCGCGGAGGGAGTGATTGTTTCGTTTGTGCATGCGATGCTGAGGAAAGCTGTGCCGATGCTACAAGCGACGACGCGGATTTGCGCTGAATCAATGCGGGCGCAGAGGCTGTCATAGCAGAGGGTCTTGGAATTTCCAGGTCTTCTTCATTCTGAAGTTTCGCATGTCCATTGCCCTGCCTCGGCTGCGCCTTGTTGAAATGTAGTGATGACGGGCCTTCCAGTGGGTCTGAAGACACAGAAGAAACACTCGATTGCCGATCCGACGGTGTAGCGCTGATGCTCCGCCTCCTCGCCGTTGCCACACTTCTGACGACTCTCGGTCCCAGTAGGAGAGATTGCGACAGCCCAGCGCTCACATTCGCACTTCCATTCCCCTTCTTCATCATCTCTTTTGCGATCCCTACTCCCACCTCGCTGATCAACGACCCAACGCTTCCATTTAACTCGATCGTCTTCATTTCCGGTTTCAAAGTTTCCTCTGAGCTGCGAGGGCTCGCATCTCTCAACGCGTAAACACCCGGCCGATCCTCCACTGCACGCTCATAGTAGAGCATAAATGCCCCACTCCCCTCCTGCAGTACAGCCTCTATACCGCACTCTCGGACTGCATCATCACTGATCCTGAGCCAGCCTTTGCCCGGCTTGTTATACAGGTCGTCATCTTCCCAGACATATTTCGCCTTCGCCTCGGTGCCATCATCCTCCAGTCGGAGAGGGTCGACAAGCTTGGGTGGCGCCCATCGGTTTCCTCCAACACTCGTCGTTCTTGGCTTTCGGCGATAGCAGATATAATGTCCAAATGAGTGCTGTCCGTAATGGCACACAACGGCTGATAGGCGATAAACGGTTCGTGAATGGGCATATGTTGCCGGGGTGGGGGTCGTTGAGCGGGGATGTGATGGTGGAGGTGTAGATATTGCGGATGTAGGAACGGTAGACAGACTTCCTGAAGTGGTGTAAGGGGTTAGATCCAACGTTTCAGGGAACAAAAGTCGAATGGTATTCTTGGATGCGTATTGTCCATAGTGGACTGAGCGATTGATATGCAGGGCGAGTACTTGTGGTGGCTAGTGTTGCACGGAAATGGTCAGCTTTATATCATTGTGTGCAGGCGTGAAACGTACCCTCGCAATCATTGCTTGTTTCGTGGATGCAGGACTGAAGACCTTTTCCATCCGAACATCTTTGAGGTCGTCCTCGATGCGGCCCTCCTCCAAAGCAGTCTTAATCCTCGTCTCCATCTTTCGCACTTCCCTCAGGCGCCGCTTTTTCGATGACGAAGGCTTCGCATCGGGCATAGTAGCATCCTGTAGACTCTTCACCTCTTGTTGTAGCCGTCGCTGAGTGGCAAGCACAGAACATTTCCGGCAGATGCAATCCTTCAGAATCTCGAGACGGGTATAATCATCGAGACAATCTTCTAATCGACAGGTGGTCTGTTCGTAGATGAGAAGCGATGACATGAAGCTGATAACCATGACTCACTGCAAGCCGGGGTACAGCTAGTTGCCAGTTGTCAAACGCGAAGTGCATTACCGCCTCTGTATATCCGCAGACGACACAGCTTCGCCTATTGGCGGTCAAGCCATCAAAAACGCTCTTGCCGATGTCCCGAGCACCCTCCATCGCTTGAGACAGTCCACTTAAACCTCGGTCCCGGTAGCCTTCCTTGTCAACAGCCGAAGCCTCGTTTTTGAGGCACTCTGAGAGGACTTGGAATAGTTCCTGAGCGTCCTGATGCTCACGAGAGTAAAAGAGGGAATTTGTGCGCCCTTCAGTTTGCTTGCTTAATACGTCAATGATCTCCAGAGGGCGAATAGAGTAATATGCTGAGCGAGGGGAATTCAGTCCTAGAATAATACAATGAGACATGCATGGGATTTTGGAGTGAGATGCTTACTCCGGAACAGATCTTGTAGTGCGTCAATCACCGGTGTGGGTACATCCAAGAGCTCTGCCTTGGCATGGACAGCATCGATGTGAGGCTGCAGGTACGAGAGAGAGGCGAGCGCCTGTCCTCAAGAATGTTAAATATAATTAGACTCGAATTATTGTATCTGTACCTGGAGAGTCGAGTTCATGAAACAATATGTGCCAGAAATGTTGACCAGGCCAGGATAGTAGGCATCATCATCGTTCGACTTCTCGGAGTGCGCTATAAAGGATAACGTGTTCGTGCCTCGTTCTACGAGAGTATCCAACGAACTCACCATGTTTCGCATTGCCATTCACCGACGATTGTTCAGCCCGGGTCCGAATATGCTTCTTCGATTTCTTCTTCTCTTGTGCTGACGCTCTCCCAGAACTGGATGAGGCCGAGTCAGAGGACCACAGCCAAGGTATCCCGATGCCAAGGTTTTCTAGCACCATAGAGAGCGAGTATAAGATCGAGCTTCGTCTGGCAGTCGAAGCAAGCAGGAAAACGAAGGTTGGGACGAGAATGAGGATAAGCAATGGGACGATTTGCTGGAAGGAGTCGTTGGTTATAATCTGTATACACCAAATACGCAGTTCGTCCGTAAGCTGCATGTGTCGAGGGGGGAAAGAATCGGTCAAGCCAACCTTGAACAGAAGCGGGTGAACATGGGACAACCACGAACATCGACCACAAGTGCCGATATGACGGCTGTCATCCCGTGATGTATTACTAAAGCTTGCCCTCCAACCAACATCAAGGCTACCTAGCGCAATGGTAGCGCGTTTGGCTTCGATGGCTAAAATGGCACCAAAAGGTTGCAGGTTCGAGTCCTGCGGTGGTCATTGTTTTTTTTATATCAACCGACCGACGCCAAGCTCTTGAGAGTTGAACGTTGAGCCTCTGCTCCCCCAGGCAGGCTGTCCTCAGGCCATTGCGTAAACTCTCATAACGGACTCTTCGTGCAACACAGTATGCAACGGGCCTGGCGCACAGGCTACGTGCCTGGAAAGCTTTTCTCCTTAGAGCTCGCTGCCCAATAAATCTTTAAAGGATTTCACAAACACTTGCAGTGGCCAACGCCGCTCCCTCACCTCACTCAGGGGGCAAATAAAACAACCTCAGCAACCATTATGTACTCTGCCGGTTATTTTTTGGGAGCTGCAGGATGTCTCCGTTGCTCCGTTTCCATTTGGTTCGTGACTCCCTTCATGGTTCCCAGTCCCGCACCTCTGATGGTGATCAATGCCCCGCAAGCCCTGGGTCATCTGCCAGCTCCATGCATTCCCACCCAACCACGACCTCCCACCTTCCGCAACTCAACTCCGCGTTCCAAACCGGGCCCAGTCGTCCTCGATCCCCACCTGCGCGCACCCCTAACAGTAAAGCCCATCGTGACAATCCTGACCGAACCTCTCGAAACTTTCTGTGCAAAAAATGATACATCAAATCAGCGAACCGCAACCAAATCCTATTCAAGATACCGAGCGGCCGCCCAAATCTTCCGGCTGGCCAGAGCGAGAGCCAGCAACGAGAGCCACCTCCCATCGCTCTGAAGGAACCGAGCTCGGTGGGTGGCTAGGTTGAGATCATGAGCCCTGGAGTTTTCTCGCCAGCCGATGCAGGTGCATCCACAACAGGGTTTCCGGCATTTCGTAGTCGCTGGTTTCGTGGGGCTCACCTGGTGATCCGTCATAAGCCAGCGGCCGTCCTCGGTGTGTAAAGTGTCCACCATCTATCCAACACCGTGAATGGACTAGCAAAGCAACACACGCCGTGGGCCTGCAGGTGCCCACACCGCATCAAGAACGACGGCGGCTCCGCACGTAACACTCGCACGCTAAGCGGGAGGGCTCGACTGGTGGGCAGTGACGACGGGTGGTTGCCCGCTGGCGTTTATATCCGGGGAGTATCATCGTACCTATGTTTGACCAACATAGGTTGCCTGAATGCAGCACCTGCATTCGGGAGCATGCCATACGACCTTCTGCTGCCTCCACCTCGTTGCCAATACTCCAACTTGATAATCCAGCATACAGGGAACGGGTCGGCACTATCGGGTTGGCTGTACATCTATGATACCGGGCATTTGGCATGTGCATCGCGTGTGATATGGGATGAGGGCAGTGCTTTTATGTTGTCAATAGCATCTCTTCACAGGGCGGTTAGGGAAGAAAGTGATGATGTTCGTAACCTAAGCATGATCGTCGGCAAACGTATCAAGCCCAGATCGTTTCGCAGATACTTTATAATGCATAAACGGAAGGAATTTGTAGATGAAAAAATCATATCGGTTGGAAGAAAGAACGTGTGAGATAAGCCTGGAATGGTGACAAGGGGATGGAACCCACCAGGCTTGAGGGTGATACCAAAGTAGGTGCTCTACCGCAATATACCATATCGCGACGATAATGACAGCAGCGAATAGAGTTGTAAAGAACCGATCCATTTTGTACATTTTGTATCACTTGTGACTCTCAAATAGTTCTAGGGCGTCCAGAAAATATCGAAGATGGATGTGGCCTGCTAAAGATGTATTACTCCAACCCTCGTACGTACGTACGTAGGCGGTGGTTTGGCGAAAGCAAATCTTTGTTCATGGGAAATTGGAGCAGACAAGGGATGAGCATTATATTCGCCCCTAGGTTGTTGATCGTGTCCCTTGATCACAGCATGAGAGCCCGAAATTTTGTGGTTGGTTTGAGAGAGAAAATGGTCCATCGCTATCAAC
>JASFDG010000005.1:56547-180595 GCA_036937095.1 Phaeolepiota aurea
CCAATATTAATGAGCAATGCCCTATTTTGCTCTATTTTGGTCATCCAATCGTTCCCTCAGGCTTTACTATTTGGGTATTCGCCTCGTCGACTAAATCATCCACAACTGTCCCTGTATGCACTCCTTTGACATGAGCGGTGATGAGAATAGAAAGCTGGTCTGGCCTTGGACCCGAGGTACAACAACCGGATAACTACTTACATGTCAAGAATGATCAGGAACTTTCAGGTTTCATGGTGAGGCCTTTACACTACTTCAAAGGCCACGCGATTGCGGGAAACTTACTGTATATCGAACTCCTCATCGCTTTTATGTTTTTGACAACTCAGTTCCTTCAAATTCGCGCACGTCTACTCTAGACTGGCTACGTGGAGATATAACTCTATTGGCTGATGCCCTATCAACGTCCTGCTCTACGTCAATTTCTCAAGTGTTTTTTCTCTAACCTGCTTCAGACTGGTCTGGGAAGCCTTAAAAATCAACTGCGCCAGATACAGGTATTCTTGAATAAATTGAATATCACTAAGCGATATGCCTGGCCGGACGCACGTACACGCATAACCATAACCCCCACTGCTGAACAACTGGAAGACCCTTCAACAGATGCTCATGTTTGGTCCCGACCCCGGGCCTGTAGGTTTAGCGCCTCGCTCTGGGTAACCAAGCATTAATGGGTCAAGCAACCTACCTGTTTGGTGGTCCCGGATAGCCCGTCGTATCTACTGTGTTTGAGAAAGTGGGTTTAAATCATCAGGCCCAATGGTTCCTAACCACCATCCCTTAATTGTCTTATAATGCCAGCACGAGAATCGGGCTACCTGTCCTCCCGAGCCCGGACATCCAAACCAGGTCTGGCTGATACAACATACTGAGGGCCACCGCTAGCGAAACCCTGCCCTATGGCTCCAGTGGTACACGCATTGCTCGCTGAAGACTTGAAATATGCAGGCCTTCGAGGCTGTGTCCACGCGGCGACCATAGTGTTTCGAACGGAGCCTACTTTGGTGGCCCTAGGAGTTCAAGCTACGCAACTCATAGCAAAAAAAACGCTGGTATCAATACCCTCGCTTCAAGCGCTATCAGGGCCATGAGAAGAGAAAACCCGACGAGGCTAATAGCTGCTCTATTTGCGTACAGGTAAGACATGGGCGGAAAATGACGCTCTCCCGGGATCCACCGCGTCTACTTCCACTATATACTCGATCGATTTCCTCACGTGGACCGCGTCGAATCCTAGACAGTCGCGTCGACGCGCTCTGTTTAAATCTAACAACAGATACAAAGCTCTAGCGGGTATAAAAACCCTGGAATTCTGCCCTAGGATCTCCCCATCGCTTAACCACATTCGCGCATCTGCCTTCATCAGCTTCTCAGCCTTATACTTCCTCATATTCATCCTCGCCCATAAAGCACTCCCAGCCACATATCTTCTCACCGCCTACTCATAACCCTTCATCACCGCCGTCAGCCTCTAGCACCCCGGCCTTCACCAATCTACCCTCGCCCTCATCCACAATCGCCCCTTCCCCCCTACCAAATCATTCCCGCCTTTTCCAAACCAACCCGCCCCTCCTCAGATATCTCACCATGATTCACCTCACTCCCACTACCTTCTTCGAAAGCTTCTTGAACGACTTCTTCGGCGTCTTCTCGGGAGCATTCAACACCATCGCCAAAGCCTTTGCTCGCTCAACGCCGGTGATTGAGATTATCATTCCCTCCCCTACCCGCACTACCCATGTCTACTACCCGCCCACTCGCACTGGCATGTACGCCGGTGAGCGTGGGTGCATCGACTTTTGGGTGCTCGGGTTTCTTGTCTTCTTCGTCATGGGCATTAACATGCTCGTTATTGGGCGTGTCCTCAAGAAGACAAAGACGCCATCTCGAAAATCCCGGAAGAAGCGCAGGGCCAAGGCCAAGCGATCTCAAGCCAACTTGAGACGAGTCACGTTCACCTTCATCTTCCAGACGATTTTATCCTCGATCATCACTTTCAGCTCGACTAGTATTCGCAACTTCATCTCACCGTTTATCGCCATCTCCACTTCCTCTAAGGCGCTCATTACCGGCGTCCTTTCCTTGGCATTAATCCAGTCTTCTTGGGATCCTATCGCAGCCTTTTCTCTCGGTTTCTTTACCGTTCATTACTGCCTCCCCAGCGCATCTCTACAATTCTATGCCATCTGGTACAACCTAGTCGAACTCGTCGCCAATCTGTTAACACGCAAACTTAAGGATGAAGAAATGGCGGATGTTGTTACTATTGTACGTGAACGCCCTTTCTTTCTGATCTAAAATCTGATCTATGCAATGCAGCCCGCCAAGAAGCCAAAGGTCAAGATGCTCAAGCGAGACTGGTACAAGGGCCGCTGGCGTGAAGCGCGGCCGGCTCCACCTCCTCGAGACCCAACATCAGCATCATCATCATCATCATCGACAAACTATAAGATTTCTCGCAAAAAGCGCAAACTCAAGAAAAATTGACCGTACCGGCCTGTCCTGGTTAACTATCCACAGCCTACATGTATACCATCTCGCGATACCAACCCCTCGATTTGTCATCACCAGCCTCGGAACAACCTACGCCGCACCGATTCGATGACAATAGCTCTATGGGCCCTTCAGGGTACAAGTTTCCTTCATATAATACGCCGAATTTCTACGGAAACGGATACCAGCGCCCCTTCTTGGGGTTTCGCCACCTCAGCTGGCTGGTGTGACGGAACATCAAGAAGGTCTATCCTCCTCCGAATGCGATGACGCGTTTATTTAAAGGTGTGTTTGTCCAAATATCTCCTTTTCATCTCACTAACCCGTCCCTCAGATCTTGACTCCAATTGTCGTCCCCCATCCCTCAGTTTGGGATGCAAGCGATGAATATAACATCTCCATGTATGTCCGATCCACTATACCTTCAGCAAGTTACTCACGAATTCTTATCAGGCCTTGAAACCCCCCTTATGACTCGACCACGCCCCGTTATGCTCTTTTACGTCGGTTTACGCGATCACGCGCATCACGCCCAATTACGCCCAGTCATGCCCCTTCATGCATTAGTGTCCATTATGCCGTTATACCCCACCACGCCTGCATCACGCCCCATTTATGTTTTACGCCATGTACCTTCCTCCGATGATTTGACTCATCAATTATGCCATCTGCTGCCTACGACGCGACTCATAAATTATGCCCTATGCCTGCCTACGACATGACTCGTAAATTATGCCAATTATGCCATATGACATATGAATACACTTTTTTTTATCTCCCTAAAAATTCTCTTGCACTGAATTTCCAAAACAATAAACAAATGGGCCTTTTCCTGACCATTTACTATGACCAGTGTGAACTATCGAGCACTTATTGGAATGGTCAGTGGCAATCAAAAACTGGTCGTAGCCGCTTAAGCTCTTGTGCCTCAAAGCAAACTGGCACATGTAAAAGGACATTCGAGAAATAAGAAATACAACTCTAAACCCAATAAGAACTATTCTGATACATGGATTTACTTCCGTCATGACGCCCTGAACCTCTTTGTGATCTTATTGACCCAGCCCCAAATGGCATCACGGATTCCCCATGAAGCAGCCTTCTCGTCTACAACCTGCGTCGGCCCTTCCTTCGCCCGAGAACGTGTGCCACCTGCTGACTGGCTGCTACCGAGCCCAGATTCCTTGGTTGTTTCGCCCAAGGCGCGCAAAATGTCTAGTGCGCACCGATCGTACAGCCGCTCGATCTCGGCACTTCGAGCGTAGTATGGCCGTCGGACAGCGTATGGCGCCAAGGCGTTGTACTTGCGCACAAGCGAATTGACTTGTCCGATGGCGGTGTCGTGGTACGATTCTTCGCGTTTGAGCCATTCTGGATCGCGGAGCGCCTTGACGTCGTTCAGGGTGATCGAGGGTAGGAGCTCGCCTGGTGTGGACGTTGTGAAGAGACGGACAGCGCGGCTGGTCCAGGCTTGTTGCAATACCGCGCGGAATGAGTTGATGGCAGAGTCGAGTTCTTGGTGTTTGATTTATTGGTCAAGGACCTCCAGCAGAGTGGTTGGCCGAGTGACGACTTACCTCCTTGAACTTCGACCCATGGAGGTGCTGCCCCGTTGCGTTGGACGATTCTATTCATCAGAAACTCATCCCTGGAAATGAAGGCGTTCCTTTCCTCCGTTGTAGGGGTGAGAGGCTTTCCCCTCCCCTTGACATTCTTGAACAGCCCTGCGGTTCTGGCTTTCTAGATGCGGCGCAATCAATGATGGGAAACGGAGTATGGAACGAGGAAGCAACGAACCTCTATCCTATCCTCAACCAAACTTGTCCACCCTTTCATACTGAGGGGGTTCGGCCGGCCCATTGAGGCGCGTGGATGTTGGATGCCAAGCTTGTAATCCAGCGTCGATTCGCGAGCTTGGGTCAACCTCCCTGCCTGCATCGTTCGCTTCTTCGCCTCCTTTTCTTTCTTGAGCGCGCGTTCATCCGTAGGGGAGACAGGTGACGGGCGCGATGATATAATGGGAGGGGGTAGTTGTGCAAGCTTGACTGATGAAATGTCGTGCGAGGGTGCTTTAAATTCCGTATGCCAAGGACGATGCGACGGATTGGACGACGGCAAAGGTTCAGTGGCCCAAGACCCTGAACGAGGCGCCGTCATATGCGATGGGCTGCCAGCCTTATCTGAATAAACGGATGGAGGTGACTTCCGTAGTTTCTCGTCTGCAGTTACGATTGCGCCGCTTCGTAAGGGTTTGTATTTGTCCACGAGCATGCGGAGGACAGCATCTTGGGTGCTCTCATCGCCCGTCCAGTTCTCATGTTGGTTTGGAAGTGGATTGGCGCTTCGTTTCGGATTGGACGATGAGGCAGCGTCGGCCTCTTCTCGGGCTGCGTCAGCGAAAAGCTTGCCGCTTGTGCTTGGAGCAGGGGATTTTTAGCCTGTTCCTAGAGAACGTGTGGGCGGTGTAATCAAGCGTGAAATTGTGGCATTCGGGGTCGTAACAGGACATATAGATACAACCCTATGCAAACTACGAAATGGCTGCATGCAAATTTAAAGTGGCCTTTATATGTGATTGTTGATTTCCAAGGTTAATAAAAACCGTGCGTTAGGCTCCGCTGAAATCCAGTTCTACAAATCTCGGACTCATACTGTGCTCGGACACAATGTGATCAACCTCTCGAAAACGCCGATCCATACCTTGCCAGTCCAGGTTGGCAGGAGCAAAGATTATAATGCTATAACTATGCCAAACTACTGCCTAGCTTGGACAATCAAATGCTTCTGTTTTTTCACTATTCGAAGCTAAAGCTAGGACGCACTGCAGGCGCACCCGCAGCCAAAGTTGGAGCTTCATCTCGAAAGCTGTGTTTGTGGTAGCTTCTTCCCCTCTTTGTCGAATTGTGCTGCTTGAGCTTTGAACACCTTATCGTCTTGTAGAGGACACTCAGGCTGTATCTTCTTGAGTTCCAAAGCGGCCTACATGACCCCAACAAGCCTCAACATGCAAGCCTGACTGACCTTTTGACTAGTCAGTCATAAAATTGTGGGAATGGATAAAGATAAGATTGCCAAAATCTCAGCCACAAATGGTACATCACCACACATGTAGATGCTTTGGCAATTCCCACAGTCCCTTTGACTGAGACTACAAGTCAAAAAATCCGCAGCGTGACTTGAGTCAGCGCATGACTCAGTCAGACTGCAGTCATGACATCGCTGCGCGAAAGTACGCCAGACATGGCTCCCGACTATCGCAAGACGTCTTGCTATATGTATTCTCCTTGTCATTGACATCGGACAGGTGTCCATCGGCACAATTGATTTCTAACGACACTATCCGTGCCATTTCCCAAGTGTGTTCCCCATGGCGCGACCTCGCCCTTCGCTATCCCAGGCTTTGGTCGACGATAAGCCTCCTTCGCTCCCGCCCAAAATGGCTGGATGAGGTTTTGACGCGGTCTGGGGCTACCCTCTGGATATATGGTCGACCCCCGATCCAGTAGCTTTACCACACGAATGCGTGCCGCGGCTTCGAGCCATCCAAGCATGTATCCACCAATCGGACGGTGGGGCATGGGACAGGCTGTTTTTCGGTCCTCATTTCCCAAGGCAGCTCGAAGTATTAGACCTGAGTTGCAGTGGCGCATATGACTACGTGCATAAGCTCGATGGGGCCGAACCCAGCTCTGAAAGAGCTGAGACTTGACAGATGCACTACCTATTTTCGATCCCCATCGTTTCACGGTCTATCTGTCTTGACGATCAAATACACCAGCAAGCATTCGCCTACATTCACAACATGGCTGCAAATCCTTGGAAACATGCCGGCCCTCACGAAGCTAGAGCTATACGATACAATTGCGCAGCATGCCGCAGGCCCCCTTCTGCCGTTACCGACTATCCACCTCTCCAATCTCCAAAATATGCTCCTCTCCATCATCCCGCTCGATGTAGCGGCCGCATCCCTTGAAAATATATGCTTCCCGTCGTCGTGTACCTTGAACCTACACCTAAATAGAAGTTTCGGCAGAGGTGCCAGTGGTAACTTCATTGCGATATTAAAGCTACTCATGAATCAGGTTGGCACCGATGTTGTTGCTCACCCACACCGCACCCTCCAGCTATGTCTTCCGTCAAGTGGTCACTTCCCCATGGAGAGGGCCTTGAAGATATGCTATTTAGACCCCACCATGGGCCTGAAATATGATGGTTACAGCGGCGTACACCTGGCGGTATTTGATGACATCGTCCCTCGCGCACCACTGTTGCCCTACATCCTCTCCACAACACCCGTTCTCACGACCATAACCGCGCTCGCGTTGCAGCTGGAATTCATATCCCCAAAGGAAGCAGACCAGCTCCGCTCCTTCACGTCCCTCACCCACCTCACGCTGTGCACGCCCAATTCCATCATGTCCCTTTCCATCCGCAATAGCGCCCCTTTATTCCCCGCGCTCGAAACCATCTTCGCGAAAACCCAGGATTTGCAGGGGCCGGGGCCGTTCACTGCACTCGTTACCTTTCTTGCTTATCGCCAAGCGGTGCCGGGATATACGCCAATCCGAGAGCTCCGTTTGGAGGGGTTGCCGCGCTGTAATCTTGCGAAGGACCAGCTTGACACACTCGAGGGTCTGGGGGTACAGGTCAGCACGTCGCGGTCTAGGTGTAAACACAGTGATACTCCTGACGGCCGCTAGGGAGGAAGAGTCATCATACCCGAGTCTAAGCTTCTTGAAATTATTTGGTGCTGCTCGGTGGATTCCGAGGGGGTTGAGGCCTCAGTATGAGGCTCAGATTAGTAGTAACTACAAGTGCATAACTCACATTTTTAGGAATGAATGAATGAAGTGTTGAATTTTTACTACCCGATAGAACCAGTCCGTGTATGTGGCTTCTGTTACAAATTTTGGATTCTGGTATCGAATGTGTTTATAGAGGCCAAACATTATGTGCTATACCACGCTGTAGCACCATTACCAAGCCTTACAACCATGTCCTGGCCAAAGCTAAGCGCTCGAGTGCAAAGGGTTATTTTTAGCGCATTTGTTGATCCTCGAGGGGCCATCAGGTGTATGATTACTAGTACTAGGCGCTAATACAGAAGCGAGATCCCCGGAAACAGATATTGCCACTTGTTTGAGAGCAACTACTACCCGTCTCATCGACGATTCTATCAGCAAATATCCTACGATTGAATGGTGTGATGCAAGCGAGCTCAGAACGGCGCTGGGGTATCCAGTGATCTGGGTGCAGAGTATAAGACCGGTATCGGGGAACATCTTATTTTTCAGCTGGACCTGCCATATATTTTGGTGCAGGTCGGGAAGATAATTGCCGTCGGAGAAGATGTCAAAGATTGGAAGATAGGTCAACGCGTTTGCGCTAATTTCGCACTGGACCATATTTATGGGGGCACCAACGAGAGCATCCAGCAGACAGCGTTGGGAGGTGCTGCCCATGGCGTGTTAACGGAATATAGGACGTTTCCTGCGCATGTAAGCTTTTATTCTGGTTTCACTCACACCAACGTAGTCCAACGGCCACATTAGTCAATTGCTTGGGCCATGCGAGGAGGCCAAGCGCTGGACAAAATACCAGCTAGTTGTGAGCGTAATTGCCGCACAGACCAAGTAGGTCGGCCAACAGGAATAATTAACAGGGGTGCAAAATTTCAAGCTACATTCATTCATGTGAGTTCAAATTAAGCTCTCCAGTCTAAGCAGCGCAACTTGCTTGACTCCGGCCCCGCCCTCAATGTAGCTCACAATGCTGTTAATGGAGCCTTTTGCCAATTATCCTCACTACAGCACTACGGCATAATATTACGCCACATACCACAAGGGGGGCCATGTTATATTCGTAGGAGATAAGCATATCCTTCAGATTACAGATATTTCGGGGGTCACAGAGCCAGCCAGCAGGCTCGAGTCCATATGGTCCCCAAATAACCTGACATGGCTGTGCCTCGCGACGTGCGACAAAGCCGAGGACCAGCCTCCCCCAAAGTGATCCCTCATATGCACAATAAACCCCCCCGCATGACCGCAAGATATCACATTCTCGATAAAGGGAGCAACATTGCTCGTCATCGCCATCTCGATGGCATGTCACAATTTTCTAGCAGTCGCCGCGGGCTAAAAGGTCAACGTCGACAATTTAGGGTCTATTGCTCTTTTGGAGACAAAAAAGCCCTTTAATCGGGCTAGGGGTAGACACGTCACGGAAAAACATGCGGAATACCGGCCTATCAGGAATGAATAAAGGTGTGAGCAGCAGCGGCGTGGCGTGAATTCTAACCGCGGGTACAATTCACGCTTAGGTATGGCATGAAAACCCCATCCTACTAGAATTCCCCGACCACACTTTGCTTCCTATCTATCTATTCAACGTAAGGGCATGGTCTAAATGTAAACCGCTTTACTTCTGCGGCCGCCCCATCTGAGTATGTTTTCGTGGAGAAGCTTCCCTATGCATAGCGGCTATTTAACCACACTTTCATCTAGTTCTCCAAGTTCCGAATTGTACGCTCGCTCGCCGATGCATCTGTCTGACAGGTCTACTGCGTGAGTCACGGCATTTGCACCGATTGAAGCTATCTAATCGGGGGGGGGAGAACAGCAGTGACTGTACGTGTAGGGAGGAGCCAACGGCGACAGAAAAAGACGTATGAGGCACGATCAGCGCAGATCAGAAAAAGATAAGGGGATGGCTGATGCCGGCGCTGCACGACGAAATTCCAGAGAGTCCGCATCCGAGGCGGGGGATCTCATGCAAGGTGGCAAGCTGCGGTATGCGGGATCGTCAAAACCTCAAACTCCCTCCCAACATGTACAGCGAAAACCTAGAGCACGGTCTCCTGGTGGGTGAGAGGGGTCAGGTATCGCTGGAACTCATTTGACGCGTAGGGGTCTTAATGCACGATGGGAGCCAATGCAGAAGATAACCCATGAGGCAAAAGCCGCGCAATATAATGAACCTGGAAAGACAGCTGAGGTCGCTGAAGCCCGTCAAAAATCTGGCGCAGGTGGGCTTGAGGCAGAAAGCCTGATAAGAGTCTACGGAGACCTTCAAAATGCAGGGCCAGCCAGGTCTTGCGCTACCCTTCCAAGCTGCAAGCGGGTTCTCAGCATCAGTGCATAGTGAAGTTTGACAAGGGGGTGAAGGCTCGACCAGGAAGAAGTCCAAAAAAGACAGAAAATTCCCATCGCCAGTTCTGTGGGCACGTGCTGCCAAGATATTGGAGTAAAGAACAATCACGTGCCCTTGATCTGAACGCGTTTGGTGTTGCGACCACTAATTTCGCTGCCTGTCAGTGTCAACTCGCTCCACAGGCATGGCCACCCTCTTCTCCCAACACTCCTCAAACCCCTTAGAAGTTGGCTCTTCTGACCCCCGCAATAAGTCCTACAATCAAATCTACAACAGAGCGAAGGCCCTACGCGCCGAATGCGGGCCAGGCCTTTCCTCAGACGATCCTCTACAAGGATATACAGTGCCAGAGGAGCTCAAAGAGTATCACAACCATATTGCGTCTATACTGCCTGGGTATCAGCTGCCAGGGAGCAACACGCATACTCTGTTTGTTGACCTCGACGACGATATGTACAGTGACGATCTGGACGCGTTCAGGAATGACGACACTCTGATTGCTGAGGGGGGGGAGAAGGCAGAGAAACAAGATGTGGTTGAAGAACTAAGCAAGGATCATACTGAAGAGGATCCTCAAGCAGGCGATTCGGGGGAGGACCATGTGATGGAGGATGGTGGCTTTGAATCCGACCCCGCTGAGGAGGAGGATGAAGAGAACACGCTCGCACTAAAGAAGCCCGATGAACAACGCGAAATTCTGGAAGAAATTGCTGAACTCTATCAGGTCATGCCCGAGCTCGAGTCTGATTACCGAATCGTCGATCGGCTGGGCACAGGGACCTTCTCGTCTGTGTATAAAGGAATCGACCTCAACTACGACCTTTACGATAATCTGCCATGGCAAGGACACCATCCTCCCTCCTCTTCTGCATACTTCCAATCCGCCCCTCAACCCTCTGGGTCCAAAGTCTTTGTGGCCATCAAGCGTATCTACGTGACGAGCAGCCCGGAGAGAATTCGGAATGAACTCGCCATCATGATGGAGTGTAGAGGCTGTCGCCACGTCTCGCAGGTGATCACCGCCTACCGAGAAAAAGACCAAGTGGTGGTCATCATGCCATATCAGTCCAACGTCGACTTCCGTGAATTTTATCAGCACCTATCACTAGCGGGGGTCAAGGCTTATATGCGGTGTATGCTTCGTGCTCTGCGGGATATCCATGCGCGTCAGATAATACATCGAGATGTGAAGCCAGCAAACTTCCTCTACGACCCTCGCACCGGAATCGGCACGTTGTGTGATTTCGGTCTGGCCTGTGTAAGCGTTTCGTGATGAAATAACATTTCGCTGACCAGAAGTTTCAGAAAATCGAATCAGGCTCCCAATTTGGTGCCTGTTTCCATACGTTGCCGACGGAAGACCATCCTCATGGGAGAACTCATGTACGGCCTGAGTTTGATGCCTCACAGATTACCAAGGCTCAGAAGGAAGCGCGTAATAAAAGTGCTGCGCCGTCAGAGAAGGTCGGATACCCGGAGAAGGATACTCGGTGGGCACCCTTCGCTACCGGCTCGATGCCCCACTTATTCGTTGAAGGCCCATCTCCAAAGCTAACCGCGCAGGGACGCGCGGTTTCCGGGCACCAGAAGTTCTCCTGAAGTGCGGAGAGCAGAATGGCGGTACGTTTTGTTGTGTGGATTAAGGAGACAGAGTGACCTCAGCACACCTCGACAGCTATTGATGTCTGGGCAGCAGGCGTTATTATGTTATTCTTCCTGACAGGGAGGTTTCCCCTGTTTCAGTCCAATGATGACGTCGAGGCGTTGATGGAAATCGCCACAATCATTGGGAAGAAGAGCATGGAAAAGATAGCAACGCTCCATAGTAGGTTACTGCTTGTGTGATATACAGTCATGTTAATCGTGGAATCAGGTCGAACTTTTGCAACGAATGTGCCGAGCGTGGACCAGAAGGGAGTAACATGGCGCGAATTTGTCGAAAAGCAAAATCCAAAAATCTGGGACGCGAAGGAGCCTGACATCAGGTATTTCCCATACAACAGCCCAGCCTACCTAGAACACAGATATACTCAAGACGACTCTGATTCACAACCGCCTCCAACCTCATCCTCGTCTCCGTCCTCATCACCAACCTCAATCACGTTCCCAACGTCATCCCCATCTTCTTCCCACCGCCCGAGGACGTCACGGCACCCATCAGCTTCTGCGCAAGAAATCCACACGGCTGACATGACGTCCGCCTTTGACCTGCTAGGGAAACTGTTGCACGTCGACTCAACGAAGCGCGCGACACCAAGGCAGGCGCTGCAGCACCCGTTCCTCGCAGGCGGAGACGGAACTAACATTCTGGATCCCGACGAGGCGCCAGAGGAGGATGACGCACATGTTCCGCATCCGTATGATAGCGGGAGGGGCGTCTGTGCACGGTGGCACTTCCACGATGATGTGACGGAGGAACAGCAAGTCCATGTTGGCGTACGCTGTGATTGTGGTGTGTGCGACGGAGAGAGCAACTATGAAGTGCGGACGCTTGTGCCAGGAGAGGGTATCGCGATTGGCCTACAGCCATGCGAGTTTCATCGGGAAGAGTTTGGGATGGGAGATGATTGACTTGGGGACCTTGTATAGTTTCTTGATTAGCAGTTGTATAATTCTAGCAACCATAAAATACACGCAACTCCCCGACAAATGATTGTGTGGACCAAAAAAGGTATGACCACCGCAGGACTCGAACCTGCAACCTTTTGGTACCGTTTAGCGATCGAAGCCAAACGCGCTACCATTGCGCTAGGTAGCCATTGAGTTAACAGTTTATTGAAAACATCAGATCTGGCATAGGACGCCTCAATTTGGAGTATCGACACGTATAGAGCCATAGCCACTTTCACTCTTTGCTCTTGACCACAACAAGCCAATCAATCTTATCCATCATGGCCCTTAATTGGACGATGCTCAATTCTAATCGTTACCCAATTCCCCTCCCAAATGAGATGACTATAACGACTGTAGATTCTGGTGTAGATGTTGCGCTTACGGTGCCAAATGTCCCCCCAACGAATAGGGCCGCCACCTCAGGGGGTGTAGGAGGTGCTAAAAAGTTGAAAGCGATTGGCAGAGCATGGCTCACAGATCAACGAGTGCGCTTTCTCTTACCGCTATGGCTACATTCGGTGTACCCTGACTAGAGAACCTGCCATTTGTTCACCCACTTGACTCTCTCTCTCTAATCGGGGCTGTGCTGTGCAACGCAAAAGCTCGTCCTCACATCCGACTCACCAGGGCCCCTGGAATCGCTCTCCGTACCCCTCCCTTCAATCCTGTCAACGCGCTTCGAACAGCCTACTTTTGGAGCGAACTACCTGACGTTTGAGGTGAAGCCTTCCCCGGAAGGCGGCCTCACGGAAGGAACCAAAGTTGAAGTTCGATTCAGAGATCGTGCTATGTTCGAATTCATCAGTCTTCTGGAGAAGACGAGGGAGAGGGCGATCTACATGAAGCGCCAGGCTGCTTCGGAGGATGATGAGGGCCTACGTGCGTGTGACTTGATCGCTCGTGGTGATATATACCCTGACCGGCTCTGTAGCAACGTATACGATGCCTGCGGAATCAAGCACTGTCTCGATGGTTGAAGGTGTCCCCGTCGAAAACCCTCCAGGTTATGATGTGTGATGGCGTTTATCTCACTTGTATCTTGTATTCGATCCCCAAGGACCAAGTGTGGGGTGTACCTGCTAGACTAATTGTACGGATCATTCGTCGTGATAGGACCTTCAACACCAAAATCCGGAAGCGCGTTCATCATCAAGTGATAATTACGATTGAGCCCCTTAGGATGTGTATCGACGTATGTCTTCCCGACAGGTCGTCGCACCCACCCCCTCGAACGTTCTTGCGCCCAATTTAAAGACCTAGCAGTTGTGAAGCAATTCCGCCGACAGTCATCCCCAAGGGGTACCTGCGTATGATCATCACTGTCATTTCATGACGATCACAGCCCGAAGCTTGCAGGATTATCAGAGCCTTCCCGAAAAGATTTCATGATCTGCCTATTGTGGTGATTGCCCCTTTTTGACGTGTCAGATTGTCGTCCTTCAAAGACCTCATGTCAAGTCCGCAGAGACCGCAATTATACTCTGTTGTGTTGAGCAAGTATCACAATGCTCGCAAAAAGAATAAGCGCCAAGGGTATCGGCTTTTGTCAAAACGGATGGAGACAAGCAGTCCTAGAATTTCAAAAAACAATAATATGCTCAAGTATTAATATCTAGCATTGGAAATGGGGGTTGGTGGGGAGGTGCTTTGTTGAGAGCGAGTGCCGAAGTTGTCGAGTTCTGTTGAGACGTGGATACTATCATTCTCATGGCGGGACTCTGCTGGATTATCGCAGGCATGAAGGCGCTGCATGTTTACAATGATTCTGCAGGCCTTAATTGAAAGTTTGGGTGTTGTGCTTCAAAATATGGTGGAGAACTCACGGCAATCGAATACAGACTTTGTGGCCAGCTAGAGGTTAAGTATCAGATACTCGTACATACCATGCTCGCTTGAACGTTGGACGCACATGAATATAACGTGTGCTCGGGCCAGATCGACATGGAAGGAGTAAGGCAGGCCAATGATAACAACCGCTAGTAGGCCTATCAATACTCACACATGCACAACATAATGGCGAACTTTACCAAACACCACGAGGAAGACGCAGCTCCCATCCCTCTGTACAGTCCTAAACAAGGGGATAGTCCCGGTGATCCTATTTCGTTTTGCCAGAGTCATGGTCCATATCACTAACTGCGTCATCACAACCGCTCCCCTGGCAAAAAGAATGTCAGTGTTTTCGACGGTGAAGCATTTGTTGTCCATACCCAATATATGTGGACTCGTAAGGAGCACCTACTAGATCACAGGTGCCACTGAACGATTTATTACCCATGGACATTCTGGCACAGATTATTGCAACCAGTGTTTGGACTGCATAGACAGAACCCAGAATCAAAGCTACTATGAGACTTCGTCTATAAAGAGCATATACTGCAAATCGTCAGTCGGACCATGTCGATAATCATCTAAATGCAAAATGAACTCACCTCTTAACATTAACACTACATCTAGTGCTGCCCCCAAGAGTGCAGAGGAAACAAAAAGGCATATAAACCACGTCTTGCATAATTTGGGATCCACAGGGACACGCGACAATGGTAAAACCATCAAGGTTAGGTTGGCCCTGGGGAATCTGAGGCCACAAGCCGTTGTGATGAATACAACTGAACTGACACTTGGATGGCGAAAGGGAAGTATCGAGAGAACAGGTAAATGACCTTCACGCCGTTGATAGGCGCTCTGAAAGCAAATGTCAGCAAAACCATGGGGGAGTTGCTCGATGCCACCACACCTCCAAATGTAGTGACATTCATCCTGAAAAGTGATGGCATACTCCCATAGGAGCAGGACGAGCGAGGCCACTGTGCGTAAACGCAAACTATGAGGGATGTTCGAGCACCAAATCCATGGATGTTGCCCTTGCCTGATGAATAGTTCCGAAGCGATGTTGCAGGATCTTGCTTGTGACCCCATAACGCTTTGCCGACTGTCATCCTAGCAGGTTATACGGTTCGCTAGGCAGGTTTGAAGTATAGGAGAGTAATTCCGGATGAGGGCAGAATGTAACAATGCTTCATTATAATCGCCCATGACTCGGGATACCTAGAGTCCGGGAACCCTCAGGCCTTATGGCTTATGTTCTCGTCCAAGATAGTGGTCCTATCTGCTTTTCCCACAATAAAGCAAATTGTTCCTGAAATAGGGAAAATGCAAGGAAAACACGTCCACAAGTGGTTGTGAGATACGAAGTGTGGTGGTGGGACCCTGAACAAGCAGCCGAGTTCCGAGTTGACTTGGTCATGCACGAGAACGAATAAGTGGATGATGACAGTGATGGTGGCTCAGAAGCAAGCCCACGTTGCAGATTAGAGCTAAAATTCTCAGGCCTTTGATGCCACCTTCGGACAAAGTGGCACACGAATAATCTGAGCATCCCGGTCTTTCAGGGTATGTAGATGTCAAGGGGGCTCTTTCATACCTTATATGCAACGGGCAAAGTCACCGGACCACATAAAGGAAGGCATCCCACTTGAAAATGGAACTCAAAACTCTGGTTGTCGGGTCGACCGAGTCATCACCCAAATTCACAGCCACTTTGTTTCTACTGGCAACATCAGTAGAAATGTCAAAGACGTCGGCACGATTCCCGTCACCTGTACTCTGGTAAATGATCTACTCAGATACAATCACGACCAGAAATACGTAAAACTCACCAACTGTATCTACCATCATGTGGCAGAACGCCAAGGTTGAGCGTGTGGTTGAGGAGGTCGGTCTGGAGCCAGCCTGGAGCCGCGCCAGCGCGCGGGGTCTATAATATCGAAGGGCAACAACCACAGGCTCACAACCCATTCTCCGCTTTGCAAACGTTGGCAAATCCGTACATGGATTTTCGGTTGGCGGCAAAAGGCTGAGACCACTGGCTTCTGCGCAATTCTGCATGCAACGCGGTTGACATCAGCTCTAAGACCAACCCCGCACGCATCCATGGACGCATGCATGTAACTTGAGTGCCACCAGCTGCTCAAGAACGGCGTTATTCACTTTATACTACCCAGGGTCTCAAGGGAGAGCCACACCCCTGAGCAAACGGACGGAGGGAGCTGCCAAAAAGCGTTATATCGACATATGCCTGGTGCGCAAGTGCCTTGACGCTCGCGCGCCCAGTGCTAGTAGTATGCTAGCCACACCCAAGGTCAACTCGCTGAAGAGACATGGTAGTCGAGCCCTGACGAAGAAAGAGACGGGCACTGCTTGAGCGAGAAGAGGAGGAAAAGGCACTGTAAGGATCACACAAAAACGGGAACTCAACAGATGGGCTCACATAGGTGACTACCATCGCGCGTTGCGAAAGGGGACGACCAAATCAAGCGCTCAACCACACCTCGTCATTGGCATGGTGTTCCGACCTCGGTCACTTACAACAGCAAGGTCTGCTCCAACTACGCGCGCTTCTTCAAAACTTGCATCAACCCGTTATGATAAGCAACCGGCGCAGGTCCTTCGCTGGAGAGCATCGCGAAGCCAAGGCCTCCTTTGGATTGCTGCACTGGAACATGCCAGACATGTGGAAGGGCAATAGCTCAATAGTCTACTAGGCATCAGAAATTGGAGAAGCGAGAAATAGTATTTGTTGACTTGGGCACACGCCGGTGTGGACGCACTGGTAGGTGTTTGATGCTGCCCTGACAGGCGTTCAAATATATTGCGCATATGAAATGACAGGAAAGACGCCTGCCCATCTTTGTGCAATGGGGAGATCCAATACACCAAACCCTAGTTTGAAAATGCTTTGGTCCAGACCAGAAATGGCGGGTGTAGAAGCCGGTATTTGCATTGCCGCATCCATAGGGTAAACCTCATCCCGAAAATCATACAACATCATTAGTATGGTTTGAAACGCCGTGACGCCTTCAGTTTTTCCACCTTCGCCTTGTCTTCCTCCCAATTTTTCTTCAAGTTCATGAGTTCTAACCAAGGACCGGATGAGTCGGCGAATATCTTCACGCCCGGAAAAAAAACGCACCCTTTCTCTGTTTTTCCGCTTTTTGGAACCCATAGAAGCCTTCCTTTTCTTTTGATTCCTTTTTCTGGTTGCGATTTCTCGTCTGCCCAGTCTTCTGGAAGCGCTTGCTTGCGACACCAACACCACCTCCCAACGTTTGTCCATAGGCTCCTCCTCTCGTCACCAGTGTGAACCCGTCCTCATCCACAATCGCCTCTCCCTTTCTATACTTCGACTTTTGTTTGGTTTTTGTAAGTTCATATTCATAAAGCTCGATGGCAGAGTTGGCGTGTTCCCGAACAGCATCAAGCGGCGGCCTCAGCGCTCGGTATAGGGCTTTGTAGTGCGATAAGCCAGTTGGCTCCTCGTCGGCGGTGGGCCACGGACGGGGTTTAAATGGTGGTGTGAGGGCACGTTCTAGGGATGAGGAATCGAGGAAGACAACATGCGCGGTCAAGCCTGACTTCTTTAAAGCTCGTATCGGGTTTTTTGGCAATGGTATCAACTTGGAGGCATCGTCTTTAGTGATTTTACGGCGCTTGCGCAGCTGTCCTTCGCTTTCATCGTCGAGTTGTGTGGAATCCCCACCCTCATTAGCCCCCTCGTCTTCATCGTCACTTTGGTCTTCGTTGATATCGTCCTTTGTACTTGAGGCAAAAAAGACTCGTTCTATGGTCCCAGAAGATCTGAAAAAACGGACAATATCCCTTTCGGTCGCATCTGGCGGCACATTCGCAATAAACATCGTTCGTCCTGGAGGCAGGCTTTTATTGAAGTCCTTTTTTCCAGCATGTGAGCGGGCGTATAGGTAATGGGTCGAAGATGGCGAATATGATACTGGGATTATGCTAATGTTTGAATGAATCATTTGCGTTCCAGAATGCAGAGGCATTAGACAGGGAAGTGGGCTTTCGTTGTTTGCATCTCAAGGCGTTATCAAATAAAGGGTGACGTTATGCCAATAAAAGAGGTAAATTGCTACTAATAAATACTATTGACGAACACAGCTAGACTACTTAGCGGTCGAAGTAAAATTTAAGAGCCGTAATAGACAATGGGATAACTAGACATGTGTCAAAGTAAAAGAGGACTTGGTGGAAGACAGGGGCTACAACAAAACAAGACGCTAGAGAAAAAAAAGAACAAATATGACGCAAGGAGAGAATCAGGGGTAGAGCCATAGCATCAGCTATGGCTTGAATCGAGTTGATAACGAAAAAGAGGCTTCGGATGGTTGGGCAAATACCCTGGGTCTCGCGAAAAATAAAATAGAACGAAGAACGAGGCGAATAGAGATCAAGCCAGACTCCGACCAGAGTTTGTGAGATATATAGCGTGATGATGTGTAAATCCATAAAGAAATGCAAAAAGCGAAGGGGAAAAAATGTCGGGGACAGGCGTTGTCGCCAATTTATTGGCTACATCCCATCGGTCCTTGAGACGCTGGGGAACAGGTCCTCGCCGTACTCAGTTTTCGTGCTGTGTTATTCGACCCCACCTCAGGCTTGACCCAACCCCTATCTAAGTCAAGGCTGGCCAAAGTGCCATTGAGATCTGGCAGCACATCGAATTCATGGCGTTCCCGCTCAGCCATAACCCCTGTGGGGCCTGAAGGGGGTCTAGAAATCGGCGCTTCTGGGCGACGAATGACAGAAGCGAGAGGATCTGAGCTCTCTGAAAACCCATAACGGTTTGTTCCAGGGTTGGGTGCCGCTGGTGGAGTGGCTCTACTGGTTCCTTTGTTATTACTTCCGTTGGATTCCTGCGCTTGTAATGGAACGGGGAAGAAACTCTGGGAGAAAGTTTTATATGGTTGGGAGTGTGTGTCCGTTTGTTCTGATTCAGATCGGACAGGGTTGGCGTTGGGATCTGGGGAGAAGGGAGAGAAGTAGGAGGCAGAGCGTTGAATTTCAGGGCGAGAAAAATCGCCCGTCCTGTGCTCTGGGTGAAAAGCCTTGGTAGCAGAGTTGGAATACGTCCCTGGGGCAAAATTCTCAATGCCATTCGCATCCGTGGCTGCTAATATCTGCGTACTATCCATGAATCCTTGTCCGGCGATCTTATTGAGAAGCTCAATAGCTTGTTCACGAAGCATCAAAGTGCCCGGTGGCGGGTTTGAGAAATGCTGGCCCAAAGCTGCTGCGTGGGCCGCTTGCGCCGCAGCCTGAGCTGCTTTGTCTATAATCACAAGAAAGTCAGGTTCAGTAGCAATAAGAGCTGGCGTTGTCTCACATTGGCTGCGGCCCCAGCTGAGGCGGATTCTACTGCCTCCGACGGGAAAACCTTGCATCTTTTCAATGGCGCGCTCTGCGTCGGCCTTCCGCACAAACTGGACGAAACCGCAGTGTTTCCCAACCGGGACTTTAACCTATAGGTATTAGTTAGCCCCCGATGCCGCGTTAATAACTGGCACGCGTACGTAATGAATCTCCCCAAAGGGTGCAAAGAATGTTCGTAAAGTCTCCTCTGAGATGAGTGGAGACAAGCCGCCAACGAAGACAGTTGTATTGTATGGATCTGTCGAAGTCAATTGTTCTCCATTGGGCCCAATAAGGTTTCCAAGAATCGCTCGGGCCTGGGTATGGTGCTTCATTGATTCTTCGGAAACCATATACCGGGATGGGCCATCCTCAAGGGAATGATTTAATACCCCTCCCTGCCCGCCTTGTATGTGATTGGTCAGTGGTGCATTTCCAAACTTGATGGGTGCCGTCAATCCACTCGCATACTGCTGTGCGATCTGGGCGAGAACATTATTGGGCAGATTGAGCATGTCCTCTGTGCCCAATGGTCCATAAGCCGACGTGGCTAAACTGGTACTTGAACAGTTGGTTGAACTCATAGAATTCAAGGACGTAGACCCCGCCAAGGACGATCCAGACGATGAAGCTGTCCCGTTGCTATTGATGGAGCCATTTGAAGGGGCTGCGGCTATAGGAGCAGAAACGCTCTTCGTCTGATTGGTGCTTGGCAAAGGTAGAGCGATTGTGACAGCCTGCGGTGGATCCGTGGGGCTGGGATTCATGGGAGGTGCAAACTGTACTTGGGGGATATCCACCATTGGGAAGGTTGGGGGTGGTTTGAATTTTGCGGTGGCTGGGGAAATACGCACTATGGTTACAGGATTACCTCAATATATGCGCAACAGCAGGAAAATATCTAACGTACTTGGGCGAGAGAGGCAATACAAGCCGTGCATTTCAATAAGAGCTCGCTGTTGATCAGACTCATCGGTGAACCTATGATTTCCGAATCAGAGATAATAAATGTCGACCAGAATATAAGCACACCTCACAAATCCATATCCCCTTGAGACACCTGTTACTGGGTCAAGCATGATCTTTGCACTCTTACAACTTGTGAATGGCTGTATAAATTTTGGTTCTCTGTCGTTACGTAGGCCGAGGACCGGATTGCGGAAGACTGCTACAAGATCCGAGTTGGACGTTTCTGGAGCCAAATCGCCAACAAATATACTATATTCTCTTGGATATTGCTGTGCGGCGCCGCCATAATTTGCAGCGTTCGTTAGGAAAGTCGTTGCCGTTGGCGAGGACGACGTCATAGATGAAGCCCAATTTAAGACGAAGGGCTTCGACGAGTTTGGCATGGTGGGAGCTTTTCCACCGGCATTAATCTGGGCGAGAATAGACGCGGCGTGCGCGGGAGTGGGAAATGTAAGAAAGGCGTATCCCGGATTATTGGCTTGCTGCGTTGTGGCAGGATCGGGTAGGGGGTGCGGCACCTTGATGTTGACAGGATCCCAGCCCATTAATGCACAAACTTGTTTTGCATATTCTTCGTCCATCCAAGGTTCTAAATCTCCCCACCAAAGCGTTGAGCGGGTTGTACTGTTGGAGGTAGAGAGGAGCGGGGGGGTAGCGGGTGCGTGCTGGTGGCTCTGTCGGAATAATTGGGCGTCCCGGTCGTTAAAAGTCGCTGTTGCTGAAGAAATATAGAGGGGGCTTGAGGATATAGTAGGGCGAGGAGAGGTGGAATCGTAAGGGTGGTGGTTGAGGGTAGAGTAAGGTTGACCAAGATTTGTGCCATTTAGATTGTGCCTGTTTGGTCCCTGAGCTATGTCTCCGCCCACAAACCCGTAGTCACGCTCCTGGGTTGAACGTAAGCCATAAGGGCTGTAGACCGATATCGTATGCGATGGACGACGGTCATGTGCGCCGTAGGATGCCAGAGTTAGATGGCGGGATCCATGGTCGTCATTAAAGCGACTGCGGTACGTTCTAATGGGATACTCGAAATCATGTACTTCGGATCGGGACATCGCAGCAACGATTAAGAAGGTCTGTTAGAAAGGAGGGGTTGTGAATAGTGTGGGCTTCAGGTTTCCCGAGAAATGGGATGGGAAGTACTGCGCAAAATAACGAATGAACGACGAAAACTTATTAGGCTGTTTTCGGTTCCTTTCAGCAAGGACAACGAAGAGGATTGAACAGCGCAAATGCAGTAGGGCAGTAGGCAGCTGGTGGGCTTGAAGTAAGGCCAGGAACGCGGCTTGTCGAAAGAGGGAGGAATAGCGATGTTTATGAGCAAAAAAACTGTTGTGCAACAACGAAAATCGACTAGAGAGCAACTGAGGGCGACAGCGAGGAAACGAAAAAGGTTATTGAAAAAGTGTGACCAGACAAGTCGTGGTTGGGAAACAGGTTGGTGAGGCCAGATGGACTAGGAACGAAAAAGGATGTTGCGTGATAACACTGTTCTGTTGAAGGATATGGCCCAGGGGGTTTCAAAATCTGCGGAGTAAGAGTAGATTTCCCGCGCTGGCCTTACCTTCGTTCCTTAGCTTTTCATTTGTAATGGTCTGTCCAACTTTTTTATGCTTGTTCCAGCCTTCATAGGCCAGTTGTTGCATCCCACTGTCTGCGTTTCCATATTTACCGAGATCGGGATGTTTCCAGTATAGATCCATCCTGGTAGATCCCATTGTCTCCCTTATCGGGTTGTTCTCTTGATCGGGCGAACAATGAAGGTTACTGGTGAGAGGCAAGGGTTGAAGGAGATAGTCGTAGTTTGATCCTAAATTCCATCAATCTGACCCTGCACTTCGAAAATTGATTGTATGACGTTGTAGGTCCAGCAGCGACTGTGTGGTTCATGGGTGCATCAAATTCAGCAGCAAGTTCGAGCAAAACTTTTGAATAAATAGCTGAACTTGTATCTAAGGTTTACAGCGTTTGAATACCGATTTGTCCGAATCACTGGTGATTGGCACGAGCGCATCCTACTAATGGAGTAAATGGGATCTAAATCCGGAAGGGTGTTCCCTGTAAGTCCACCTTAGGCATTCCGCTGAGTACACTCGCTGCTCTCTTAAACGCTTATTAGGAGTACTACTGGTATAAAAGGTCATGTTACCAACTTCAACTTTATATTCAGCCTTTATTTTGCCGGACCCACTTTTAGCGCAAGGATGGCGCGCTTTGCTTGAACCTGAACTGGCAAGTAAAGCATTGCGGTAATTGGTGGCAAGAACTTGACTCTCTGTTCGAAGGCACAAAGATGCTGGCGAAGCCACGAGATAGCAAACACCTCATTTGTGCTACGCATACCTCTTTATAAAGGCGTCTGTCTGTTATTTAGGCTGAATCCACGAATAGATCATTAACATTCAGAAACGAACGACGTTGTTACCTCAGCCTGCTACACACACTACACCCATGTATTGATTGACATATCCATGATCAATAATAAATTTTGAAAAAAAAACATCCACTGGCAGAACCTTCATAAAGGAGCATATTTGTATTACGATCCCCAGACTTACTTATTTGTTCTCAGCTGCAGATGACGTGGTGCACGGCATGCGCGCGCGTCTCTTTGGCTTGGCGCATGTTTTGAAATGGGCGTTGAAGAACAAGTTGTCCTCATCTGCGTCTTCGAGCCCCCGCACAGCGCCGCGAGATATATTGCTATCATGTTGGTGTTCTCAAGATCCAGCTGTAATGGTTCAAACTGAGCTGCTTTTGCACTGGCTCGTCGAACCATGTCGCTTTGGCGGAAGGGCCGGCTGAAAAGCACAAGTGAGGCGAAGTGTAAAGCTCCAGCTAGTGCTACCTGAGTGGTGGTTGTCGTGAATAAATCCGATCAGAGTACGAAACGTACGAAGAATGGTAACTAATGGTGGAGGCTGTTGGCCAGGTGTTCTGAGCGAAATCGATACTCAAATTGTTCATGCTCTTGGATCACTGGAAAACTGGTGGGGTTTAGGGCAAAAGGAAGCTTTCCCTCGTGTACAATGAGATAAAATTTTGGGCGCCCAGCAATGTCTTTCAGGTTTTTAAATGAGTAAGAAGTTAAGAACGATTGGTGGCAGGAGTTAGTTCGGCATCAATTGGTTTGTCAGCAGGGCAGACTCATCGCAAATAACACACTTTCCCGTCCCTTGGTTTTGCCTGGTACTTTGTTGAGATTGAACAGTCTCAAGCTATCGTCGTCTGTACTATATCTTTGTGCTGGCATCTCTTCCCAATCTTTTGAACCCCATCTCTCTCCAGTACCATTAAATCCTATTGGGATTACGCGGATTTGGAACGGGTTGAGTTATGCCCCCGCGCAGACCTTCCATCGCAGGAACGTCATTCACGCCGTCTGCATCGTCGTCAAATCGTGCACACAGAAGCAATGATTCTCATCATGTCCTTGCCAACCTGGCCCCATCTCAGCAACAATCCTCCGTCTCCTTGAATGTCGGCGTGACTCCCCAGCAGAAAATCGTTCAGGTCCTTGTTACGAGGCTAAAGAACAAAGTATGTTTGGATGCTATGACTTATAAACAATTATTCGTAATTGGTTCCGCTGTGATATACTGATCTCTGGATTGTCTAGCTACCTTGCAATTCTGGCATGTCTTTGGATCGATTGGAAGCAGATGCCGCCACTCAACAAACCATTGAGGCCTTGGTGGATTTGTCTTGGGACTCTCTGGATATGATTGCCTGGGCATTGACGGAACTTCTTGATCGTTTGACCAAAGTGTGTAACCCGTGGTTATTTTATTACTCGCGTTGATTATCGCTCAGCAATTGGACGCAAACCGCCATCTGATACTAGAGACGCGCCAATCACAACTCTTCATCCTGAAGGTTCTAGCCATGACTATGGCCTCTCGGTGGAGCCAAAGCTCAAATCCCAATTATCTGTCAAGCCGACCAAATCCACCTGATCCTGATCCTATTGCTTTCCCTATCTCATCCAAGAGACATCGCCAAAAGGCGGCCTCAGAACACACAACAACATCCTCGTTCCTAGAACCACCGCCAATGGATGAGCATTGCGTGAAGTATATACTTAGCGTGATGGTCTTGTTTTTACGTCACCTTCTTCCTTCCGAGGTTCCTTTGATGCTCTCGACCCACACCACTGACATTTCGTTCCGAGATTTTGACTCATCTACAGTCGTCAACCCTATATCTGATCCCACTACAAGTCAGGGGGATGAAGCTGACCCTCAATTCAAATCTTCCGCATCCTCTATCAGGTCAGGAAAGCTCAGTATTAAATCGCTGGTCCATATTCCTGCAACAAAAGCCACATACGAGAAGACGCATATGTCACTTGTCCAGACCCATCAATCTGTTGATAGACTTATTTCTGATTACGCCGGCCGCATCATTTTCCATATATCGGCCTCCAATTGGAATTCCGTTTTCCAGCGTCTCCGGAACAAAATTCGCTCCATGACGAATCACTTTGATTTCAAGGATTCAGTCGACCTGAAAGTCATGTCACATTGCGTCCTAGACAGGAAACGACTTATTCAGCTATTGAATGGTATGTAATGATACTGTTTATGTCCATCGCTATGGCTTACACCGAAGACAGAGCTTTCTTCCTTGATGATAGGCATGAGCCTCGAAGCGCAAATAGCTATTGCTATCCATCTGAGGGCAGCTGTATGGAACTGGATCGATGCATTTCCATCAGAATTCAACGAAGCCATACGAGCAAGGGGAAAACTCGAGGGTTCTCCCGAGCGTGTCTTCGATCTCATGTACACCCTGAGACTCGCCGGAAACGAGAAGATCTTCTGGCCTGTGCTTGCTGCCCTCAACAGTATTACGTCAGATCGACTTTCTGCTAATTTCCATATCAATCAATACGCACCGGGTCAGAAAACATCAAGGAAGGTTAGGCGATTTTTTTTGAGAAGAAAATTAAGACCTAACACCTTAATTTGTTCTTAGGACGTGAAATTCGTGGAGGATATCCTTCGACATGCCAACAGTGCATCCAAGCTTGCGCATGTCAGTCTCACATGTGCGGTTGATACATGTCGAGCGGCTATGTATGTCACACCCGATGGAGAAGTGCCTCTTCGGCTTATCTCTTACGATGTTGCGAATGACATTAAGGTAGAGCTCGACTCTCAACCACCTATTATACACATATTGACGTGAGCGCAGACGAGCATCACCAATAGTGCATATCGGAAGCCGTTCTGGGATTCACTCGAAGCCCTCGATGTTGCCCTGTATGCTGGTGCACTCGTCGCCATGTATCGGTTTCTCCCTATGGAGGACTCTATCCCGATATTCCAAACTTGTATGGATCCAGAACGTTCTGAAGCTGTCAAGACCACGGCCGTGCGAGCATGCCTGACGCTGGTTCAAGAGGTCATTCATGAAGTTTGATTGTTGCTCTGATCCTCACTTCCCCACAGGCCAATCGCTTCTCTTGGCAGAAGCCATTGCAACGGCTTCAAGATGTTATGGGACCTCGATTTCGTGGGGTTATAAAGGCATTTTAAAAATCTTTTGTACACTCATAAATCACTCATAGAGGATTGGTAGACCGTGGCGAGTCAACGACCTGAGGTCGATGCTTATGGAAATCCTAAAAAGGCTGCAGAGCTCCCCAAGTCCAAGAAAACTGTCGAGGAAGTTCTGTCAGACCAAGAGATCCTGATCCTTGGGATAATATCTCTTTATCGTGCTGATCTATCCTTCATTGTCGGAAATCTACCACAAGAGGAAGCAGAAGGCTGGGTGTCTACCTGCGTCAAAATATGGGAAGCACCAGTTGATATTTCAGTCAAAGTTTCGATTGCCAGCCTTGTCCGCCAGTTTTGTATGGCGGTGATGACGGTCCCTCCCTCGGATCCGAACTATTCTACATTAGTCACGCTTATGATCACGACTGCGTCAGTCATACATACAACTCTCAAAGATTGCATGTAACTGACCCTCTGTAGGCCCATGACTTTGAGCACTGTGTGCGCCAACCTCTTGGTTACTCGGGCAGATCTAGAAATAGAGAGGCTTTGGGTGTCTGTTGCTCTTCAGCTCCTCGACCTCTATGTAAAAGAACCCAACGTTGGTGTTTAGCCCTTCCCATTTATCTGTCCATGTGCTGAACATATTTTCTTTAGTCTGACCTGCTCAGGGATCTTCAGAACTACGTCGGCCGGATTCCCGCGTTTGCACTTGCAGAGATGGCCTTTCTGGTCGCGCTCACGTCGCCTGACATCAACACATCACACATGGCAACGCGGGGCCTCCGTTTGTTATCTTACGCCGAACGTCAAACCGACACTCCAGTCAACTCCAACGTGACAGACGAAGATCGATCCAAACGTAACCCTGTTTATGAACAACTTGGGGACCCAAGTGTGATGCTTGTTGGTACGCAGTCTTTGCAATGAATAAAAATCAGATGCTGACGTTTTCCGCAGGTCGTGTTGGACACCAAAAGCGTATCCGCAAGCTCGTCCGCTTGCTGACTTATTCATCGGGGATTCATGTCGCTGTCTGGGAGGAATGTTATTGGACATGGAGAAGCCTCGGCGAAACATTACGGAAGCTGGTGAATTCTGAATTCAACAGACAAATATTTGAAGTAGGATGTCACCCTATCACTTGGAACGGAATGGTTTACAATTTTCTCATAGGATACTCGACTGCAATGGCAAAATCTTGCCTTATTCTTAGCCGCTTTAGGGGGTGCATGTATCCGAGAAGAACAGTCCCCAACGGTGTTATCTGAAATAATACCTTCAGAATACCTTCCTGACAAGATGCACTTTCTGCAAAACCCCCTACCCATGATCGAAGGTTTCATCGACGAATTGATCCTCTGTCTGGTTGTTTCAGACGTACAATTGCGGGAAGTAGCGCGAGATGCTCTAGGTGCTGAACTTAGTCCCCGTTTGTACTCCCGCCTACTTCGGAAATTAGATCAGTACGTCAGCCGAATACCTTTCAAGTGCACTTTAACATTATCTTCCAGTGCAATGCGTGACTTGGAGGCTGGGGCTGGTTCTGAGCTAGAGTCAGGGTATAATTCTATGTTGTTTTTGGATCAAGTTTGTGTCATGGATTTATCCTCTTTCTCTGCGAACTCATCCATCCTCCAGCTGATTGCAGTCCTTAAGTTGTTAGTCGAGAACAATTCGGTGCCCCTGGAAGATATCCTGACTATCGACATCTCCACGACGATAAATGGGCTCGCTCGCCTGATTTCTCGCTTTGAAGGTACACCGTCTTTCCGCACCAAAATCAAGTTCTGCTCGCTGTGTGACAGTCTCTGCGATCGCACGGATACGCTCAATTTGCGTAAAGATCCAGCCACTCGCAATGCTATCCTTGACCTCGTATTGGACTGGATGGAACCCATTTATGTTTGCTCATTCCTAGAATCCTGCTTAGAAACACCCTCATGCATTATTTCAGGATAGAGAGGGGGAATTCTCCCTTATCTCCAGTGATTTAAATATGGCATGTTTGCGCACATCAGTCAATTTCTTGGATAGACTGCAACTTCGAAAGCCAAACGATACAAACGCTGGCGATGATTCAGTGCATGTTGTTTCGCGGCAGTTCAACAAATACTCGAACGCTTTGCTTCAAAGTCTCGAGATGTGTTTAGTTGAGGTTCAGGCAAGCGGTCAGGTATTTTAAGGTTCCTTGTTGCTTATCTATTCCACAGGGCACCGATAGTGCGTCAGACCTTGGATCTATTCAACAGGTGGGTATTTTGAAGCCAGATTGTTCTGGAGCGGCCCTTAACTCCTCTGCAGAAATTGCGGACGTGCCGGAGAGAGGCCGAGATACGAGAGCTCGTAATCATGGGCCTGGCTCACCTTGTCAGCGCCAATACTGAGATTGGTTTCAAACAATGTCTTCCCCTTGCATACGATCCGGATACCAGAAAACGGACCATATTTGCCCATGTTTTTGCAAGGGTGATAGGACAAGGAACCACATTTGAGCCTGAGGAACTGTCGGGGACCCAAGTTCGTCAAGCTCGTCTTCGAGAGGTGGGAAATTGATTTCAATCTTTTTGCATATTGCTCATTACTGCCCTGACCAGCTCGTGAAAGGTTGGGATGTAAGCGCTCTCCTGCCTGGAATCCATGGATGATCGTTGTTGACCACTACTCCAGTTGGTTCTTGCAATGGCTATCTGTGAGATATGCCCCCCAAGCGAAGAAGATATAATCATCTCCGTTCTCCTCAACATCTTCGACACCCGAGGATCGTTGTTAGCCCTGCTCAAGACGGTAGTGGAAAGGGAAGTTGCTCAGGCAGGTGATCCGGCCTTTTTTAATCATCATGGTTGTGCGCTTATCGTTTCACCAGACAGTGAGACTAGTCTATTCCGACGTAACTCAACCGGCACAAAATTCTTGTCTGCATTTGCCAAAGTCCATGGTTACAATTATCTGAGAAGTTTGGTAACCCCATTGGTCCAGCTCGTTGCATCACTACCTCCAGAACAAAGCTACGAAGTTGATCCGAATAGAGCAACTGCAGAGGAAATTGCAATGAACATGGGACATGTTGACCATGTCACACGCAAGTTCCTCGACATACTGCTCCTTTCTGTTCAGATCATCCCTGGGTAGGAGGCAATTCCCTGGTTGTCTAATCCGCTATTTATTAAAATTTTGTATAGGATGTTCCGTGATATTTGCGCTCACATCGGAAAAGTCGTGTATGCCCCGATTGCTCAGCACATATCTCACATTCTCAATTCTCCCACAGAGCTCGAAGATGGCCCAAGTCCAAGTATGCTGCGACGGGTGCTTTCATATTCCTGCGGTTAGTTGAGGCTAGTTATCCTCACCACCTAGCCTGACAGCATTGTCAGCTTCATATCTCCTGCTGTTGTTTCTCCTGAAATCATAGATGTGGATATTCCTGAAGGGGAACAGCCCTTGGTGGTTCGCCGTGGTCTCATGACCATGGCAAAAGTAATTCAGAACCTGGCCAACAACACCCTACTACGGAAGGATGGTCATACAGCGAATCTAACCGATTTTGTAAGGACAAACATTCAAATGGTTACCCAATTCTTAAGTCAGCTGGCTGTGAGACCTACTCTTTCCTTCTCATTATATATTCTGATAGTATACAGATTCCACCAACATCGGACGAGGAAACCGATCAATGGGCAGGAACAATATCAGACGATACAGACATGATTGTGCTGCATCGTTTCTTTGACAAGCACGCAGATAAGATCGGCAAAGAACTGCTAAGCTTGTCAAGGCCTTCGGGGGATGCGGATTCAACTGCTGTCAGCGGGAAGCGTGCGTGGGATAGCCTTTGCGCTTTGCTTGTAGACCTTGGGCCGCCGCTGGAAGCGCCTCGACTATCTCCTCTTGATACGATCAACCAGCAGGAATATGTCGAACTCATGGAACGCTATATCGACCATGATACAGAGAGTGTGCAAAGTTTGTTCGTCGAAACTCCTGTACCAGTTGTACGCCTAGATTCTCTCGACCGGGCATCACTGTCACTGACTTCATTGCCTGATCACAGGATCACCCAGCGGTCTTTATTCTCCGGCTATCCTCTATCGACGTTGAAACCTTGAATGTCGAATTGCTTATGTTCCATATATTCCAGGTTTTTACGCTCGCTTTCACCCATGACAAGATCTGATGTTCGAAATCTGACAGGTTCTCACTCCCCTTGTTCATCAAGAGCGTAAATTTGAAGTCATTCTCGACTGCACGTCGTTTACTCCGATATCTGAGGTCCCCCTGCAGTGGCTGAAGTATTGCGCCGAACTAATCCCAATGGACATTCGCTCCCGATTCATGACCACACATATCTTGAACCCGAATCACTTGGCCCAGAAATACCTACGCCGCTTGTATAATGTGTCGGCTGGTAAGATACGATATTTGACCCCCTCGAATCCATCTCATGGTATTTAAGGGTTGTCCTTCTGTGCCGAGGTCAAGGCTTATATTTCAGTGGAACAATTGAGTAGGCGACTGCACCCAGGATCTCTAACACAGTTGGTCTATCCAGGTAACCACTTTCAAGAGCATTTTCTACCTTTCCTCATCAAAACCACAGCTTCTTTCGAGGAAGAGTCTCACGAATATTTCAAGGATGTGACTACCAAAGTTGTTCACATGCACTTGCCAATTATCCTGGTGATAGGTGCAACCCATTTACGTGTAACTGGGGTGAGTCTGTTGATGCACCAACCTTGGTGTATTGAACCATGCCCATCTAGATCAGGACGCAAACGGTTTCGCCCGGACTGTCGTGTCGGTCAGTAGAGATCATCTCATTGGCGGATGTCAGCGACATATACAATGTTTCCACCGGTGCCGAACAACATGAATTTATTATTAGAAGGAGACAAGGGACAACTGTCTACTTCTCCTCAGTCTCGCGAGACAGGATTGTGAAGGTATTCGCCCCCCTTTTTCTCCAGAAACCTACTAAATTGAAGTGTTCGGATGTAGACGATCAGGTCGGCTAAAGCCCGTCTGAAAGAACTGCAGGCGCCTTTGTCCGAACGGTTTTCCCGATTTTCAAACGTTCCTGCTACTTTGCTTCATATAGGGCTCCTAAGCGTGGATCTGAACGATGAAGATCTCAGAGGTGCTGCATACGATTTACTTGGTGGGGTTTGCTCCTATTTAAAATATGACAAGAGCCCTATTGTTGCTCGGAAAGGTTTGTTTCTTGTCCTCAAATTGGACGATCCTCATCGATTTTATAGCTGGATTTATCCCTGGAGACCCAAGCACTTTCGTTTTGCAACTCAGTGAAAGGCTCGCTGATTTTGCGCCTCAGCTTACCCTCGATTTTATTCATGAGGTGTCGGCGACCATGACTGGAATGGAAAAGGGTGCAATGTCCCAGCGCATCAATTGTTTGCAGTATATGAGCCCTTGGATCCGTAATTTGGCACAATTTTGTAATGCGACATCTCCGCTCTACGACAGGTCAGGCGCCAGAGTACGCGATTGTATAAGGACCATGTCAGAGTTATCTGTTGCCTTTCCAGATGTTAGTAGTTTTTTTTTTCTGCTAGGGCTGAACTGACGCACTTCCATTCAGATAACTACTACCGTTCAAAAGCACATTTGGTGCGAAATTGGCAAACTTGACTTTAATGTCATAGATATTGTCTTGGATGAAATCGCGCGAACAGCAGTCGATGGAGGCATTGGCACAAGGCGATGCGAAACAATTGGCCATGTTGTTGCTTCTCTTTCTTCAATCAACGTTCGGGGCCGGATATATTCCAAATTGCGCAAGGTTCGTATGAAAAGACTTCAAATCATCTACATCGTTCTGATGCCCTCTCAGGCCTTGAATAAAACGCCGCCATTAGGGACGACTGGTGGCCTGATCGCCCATCCCAATTGGACAGAAATATCCACCTTTATCCGACTTGCCCTCGTGGTTGGCACGCAATCTGCTGATCCAACCAACAATCAACTTTATGTACCAGAAGTTGTCCATATTGTCACGCTTGTGGCTGCGGAAGGACCAGCAATTGTGCGAAAATCAGCATATGGGATTGTCATGAATCTCTTGCAGTCTTTGTACAACTCCCGCATGGATGACGCCGCGGGATCCGAATTGTTGCGGCTCATCAACGAGTGCACGCTCCCCGATACATTGCGATTATTTGGGCTAGTTCGGCATACCTCAACAAGCGAATATCTGAATATAGATCCTGGAACTGACAAAGAATCACTCGATATGCAAGAGCGCCTTGTACGGATGTTAATTCGCATCCTCGAGGTAACCGCGGGTTCCAAAGGTGATTGTCCCGTATTATCTTAAAGCATTGGACTCATTAAGCATCGCAGGGTTATTGAATGTATGGCGCGCTCGTTGGATGGGCTTAGTTACATCAACGGCGTTTCAACTTTCCCCCGCAATTCAAACTCGGTCCTTCGTCACACTTGGCGGGCTTGCTGTCGAAGACGTAGATGACGACTTCGTCTATCAGATCTTGGTCGCACTGATGAATGCCCTCAAGGAGGCACGGGAAGCACACACAATATCAATTGTCAGCATGCTTCGATGTCTGTGCAAGCTTGTTCCATCCATGGTCGAAGGGTCGAGATTTGTACCTCTCCTCTTCTGGTTGGCCGTTGCTCTCCTTCAATCTAGCCATTCCCCGTTCTATGTAGAGTCGACAGCTCTGGTCCAGGTGACCCTGGAGTCTATGGAGGAACAAGGACTGTTCAAGGACGAGTCAGTAACATCCGTGTTACTTCGCGTGCGTTCATCGCTAGAAGGTGTTACTTCTCAACTTGACGAATTGCTCCGGATGTCATTCAAGACCAATTTTTCCTTTTCGTTGGCCTCCATAATCTTCAAAGGAATGCGGCATGGCGGTCTCAGAGATTCTACGGAAGCCGTCCTCCGTAGTCTACTTAGTGTTGTCGTCCGGTCACATGAAACAAGTTCAGAAGCTCTTAACGGCTTTCCGAATCTGTTGTGCCCAGACGCGTTGGGCTATTTCCTGGCCCTGATACCAGTCTCCACGACAACTACCTCATACAGACAACTGTTGAAGGAATGCAACGCCGATGACGCTTGGCTTCCTGAAGAGAGTATCTCAGACATCAACCCAAGTGGTATTCCACGGATCCCGCTTGAATTCCTGGGTATCAACGATGCTAATACTGCATTACTTGTCGCCACGTTTGTTGGTACCATGGCAGCCACCGCACAGGGAGATGATGCAGAGACACAGATCTTATATAATTTATTATCAGATCTGGCGATACACTATCCTGAGACGATTTCCATAACGTATGTTCTCGTGGCCTCAATTTCGTTTGTCATACTGACCCTCCCCCAGGTATGAAAGTATACAAGACAAGATCAGGGACATTTTTGCGAATGCCTCCAACCCATCGATCCTGCGCGCCGTATCAAATATTTTCCGTGTCGCCTTCCAAGATATGGGGCGTGCTCAGAGCAACATTGGATCGACATCTACGCTGGAAACCATTGAAGAAATCTATGCGAATGCTGGCCGTGAACACATACAGGCTCTCGACCAACTAGGGATGGCGGGGTTGGTGAACACCTTCCAATTTCTCCCGCTTAATCGCGGGCACGTTACGACAATGATCACATGGATACCTACGCTGGTCTATAAGATAATCCAGGCATAACTAATCATACCATAATCTCTGCTTAATTGTAGAAGCTACTTAGATACAAATTTGTAAAAATCCCCACCCACCCCAGGTTTTGCTCCGCATGGATATCTGTAGGATTTAACGCTATTGCCTTTCATTGTTGCTGCTTTCATTGAAAGAATATGTATCATAGACGCATTCAATTATCTTGGTATTACAATCCGCTGTGAAGTAAAGGTGTCACATAGATATGTTATTGTCCAGTTTAGGGGTTCAGTGTGAGCAGGGTTCACATTCAAACGCCTCCCGAGGCGTAAGGCTCCGCTGCATGCATGTAGCTTTCCTCTCTCAGGCTAGACCCAGGAATAAAGGGCTCCACTCCAGAAACAGGGTCGACAGCTATGTTCGCGGCCGCCCAGGCTGATAGGCTCATTGTAGGTAAAAATTGGGCAATACCCGGACTTGAAGCCTGACTTACTCCTGCGGCGGACTTCTTGGGCGTTTGTGGCAAAGCGGGTTGAGGGTTGTGGGTCGTAGATGGAGGATTAAGATCATCCTGGCCCAGCACAGAGCTTGGCTCCAGCCCGTTGGCCAGTCCAAGCTGAGAAGATCCGGCAGAATTCGACCCTGGTATACGGAAGCTTTGTACTGTTCTGCTCAGCACTTGAAAAACGGAGCCTGTATCAGACCAATTGGGACGGTGGAAGGTGGAATGGACAGGTGATGGAAGCAAATCATCGGCTTGGCTTGTGAAGGTAGAATGTATCGAGGAGTCAGAGAGGCCACGTCGGCGCAGTGTCCGCTGTAGAAGTGGAGGGAGGTAATCCGCTGTTTCGTCGTCTTCAGGTCTGCAAGGTGCATTGACATCTATCACAGCATCAACATCACGAGAGAGGGGGTTGGGGCCGCCTCCGCTCATCTTGCTGGCGGAGCGACCAATCGTACCCGGCCTTGCTATTGACTCAGGTCGCAGTTTGGGTTGCGCATGAGACGGCGCCCTCGGAAGAACAATCCATGGATCTTGATCAACAGGTGCTAATTTGGGTGCACCTGCGAATATGTCCATTATTCCCGTCATGGTAGTGGAGTGAGGTGACAGGTTCAGTGGCATATCGAGTTTGACAGGCTGCGAGCTTTCGGATGTATTTGAAATCGACCTCCCTACGCCCGTGCCAGAAAACTCCACATTGACAGTCGTTGCAGAGGCCGCCAGCGCAGGTCTAAGTTTAGGTACAAACCGTGGCGTTTGTGCGCTCCCTCGTGTGGTTGGAGTAGAAAGCGCGTTGTTATCGGATGCTGTGGTCGTTCCACGGCTAGCAGGGGAAAACAATTTGGAAATGGGTGCCATCCACCCAATCGACGTTGGACCACCACCGCCTTCTCGCCCTCTATCCCGGCCCCTAGTCTCTTCTTTTAAAGGATCCAACGCCGACTCGCTGATTCTTGAAGCGGACGAAGGATCAAGCACCACCTCATTCAAAGTTACCCTCATCTGGCCCATTTCTGTGAATATGTCTTTGAACAACTTGAACAGGAGGCGAAGATCCTTGCGCGTGCATGTAGTTACCACATTCTCGTCCTCAAGGAGAACACGGAACTGTGCACGCAAGCCCGACACGTCCGAGATTATGTTTCCAACCGTGCTGCGGGATAGATGCCCGACATCGGCACCTTTCAAGTGTTGTCGCTTGAGGCGATTACGCAGCGTCAATGCATCCGCTTGAGTCATCCGGTTTGCAAGGGCAACTACACGCTCCAATAATGCGGACATATGAGAGGACAGGGATTCTGAAAAAGAGGATGACTCGGAACGAGGATCGAGAGGTGAAGTCAACGAGGAAAGATGTGATGGCAATGGGGATGGTGTTCGGTGGCCAGACCAGGGATCTGTCTGTACACCGCAGGATCGAGAAAGCAGACGGAGGGACCTAAGGCCTTTGGGGCGCTCTGAAAAACCTTCATCTGCATCAAGACTGGTGATAGATTCAGGGTATCGGCCTTGCCACGGATTCGATGTTGCACTACCCGGGACTGTAATGGCAGGGCTTCTTGGAGAAACGCCCTTCTGCCTAGAGCCGTGTTCTGGGGTCAGGGGTTCCTGATAATGACTGAGACTCGGGGCTCGCGAATGCATTTTACCGCTCACAAAGGCTCGAAGCGACCTGCGCTCCATACTCAAACTTCGTCGCTTGTTATTGTGCGTCTGCCAATAGTTAGACATAGGTTGGCTTTAAAAACCGCAAGGGACGTACAGGATAATCTTTCAGAGATATAGAGGGGACGCTCCCAGTATGGAAATGTTTTGAATATGGTGTACTCGCTAGACCACACAATGAGATACAATATTTGCAACAAATATAGTACCCACCACCAGATCGATGAGACAGAGTCGCACGCTGCTCCTCCACTTCCTCATGGAGAGCATTGTAATCTTCTCTCGCATCTGCCAGCAGATGCTGTAACTCGGCATTATCATATTTGAGGGTTTCGTTGTCCTGAACAAGTGATTCAAGCACCCTGACAAGTTCTTCGTGTTCAGCCAGCGCGGTTACACCTACCTGATCAATGAAATTAGTTGTTAACTAAGTCCTACGATAAAACTTAGCAGGGACTTACCGACTTGTGTATGGACTCTAGTCGAATTCGGGCATCCTGTAATAGTGACTCTGATGACTCTAAACGATGCAACCTCTTTTCCTCCAAGGCCTTTTGCAATCGTCGAACTTCCGTCTGTAACCTGGCTGGATGATGTGCACGTTCACTGAATGGGTCATTCCGATATGTATAACTCACGTACCAGTCTTCTCCTTCAGTGCAGACAGTCGCGATTCGGCTAACTGGGCTCTATGGGATTCACTGTCACGTTCTTGCAGGATGTCATCCCGCTCTTTGGTAGCTGCTGACAGCCGTGCATCCCAACCAACGGAGCGGGCATGGTGCGCTGTCAACCTCGATATTGTTGCCCGAGCATCCTGTAGCTCCTGGAGGACAGTCTTGTTAGAGACTTCCGAAACCTCGTTGTTCACTAGGGCCTGTTGGAGTCGCTAGGTTACGGATCATAGTCAGTTCGCGGATCATGGTGTTATTCTGGTACGGATTACTGACCCGTTCAAGCACAGCTTTCTCCTTCATAAGCACAGATACTTGCTCATCCAGCGTTTCATTCAAAATTGAACTTTGCTCGGCCTCAACGTCTTGCGAATCCTGCAACATCTGATTCCTACGTGAAAGTTGCTATGCCAATGTTCGTCTCGCTGGACCAATCAAAGCTATAATTCTTGGAAACTCACCTCAAACTGTTTGACATATGCCTCATGCCGCTGCAGCAATGCCTGGCCAACCTCTTTGAGCTCATGTCAGGCCAACCGCAAGCAAACGGGCGACGAAACGACATACCTGCACTCAATATCAAGCGGCTGTCCAGACGGGCCTTCAATGCATGCCATGCTATTATATTATCGCAGCTATCACTCCCACAGCAGCATGAAAATGAGGATGGGGGTTCCGGAGACGGCACTCGCGAGAAGTCGGTTAATGCAGCGGTGAGGTCGTCGATAGTATTGGTTGCTTTGGACAGGCTGGTATTTAAAGGAGAGAGAGGGGTCATTGGCCTAGAGTGAGATGCCCGGCCGACCATCGCCCCAATGGCCAGAGTAGAAAGGGAAAGGAATGTTATGCAGGACCTGCGCGCTGCTTCGCGTTAATAATAACTGTTTCTGAGTGACGCCTGACGTGACTGCTTGGACGATCCATGCAAATATTGCTGCTTGCTTGTCCATGCTATGGCAGGATCAATGCTGAAATGAATACTTTCAATGGTTATCAGATTCAGAGAAAGCGCTCGCAGAGACCCCCCAAGTCGAAAACGAAGATGTTCAAACAGGCTGGGCAGAACTTTGGATGGCCTTCTCTTAAGTTGAGCTTCTTGTGGGTCCACTACAAGGCAAACAGTACCTGAACGATATCGTTCAACAACCGTGACGGAAGTATGGATCTTGAATACTCATCACCTGGGCGTTGTCGCAATCCAAACTAAGTTTTGCTTCCGGGTTGCCTGAATTTTGACACCCTGGTGTCCGAGGCCAGACTTTTTTCGAGAAAAGGACGTCTGTCAGTGTCCTGCGAGCGGTCGCAGCGAAATGAGTCAGCAAGATGTGGGCCTAACTTTCTTTCATACCATTCCAACAACGGCACTAACAATTTTAGGGCACTGACACCCATTCTGTACCTGACGTGACCCCCGCTGCAGCGTCACCACTTCGCAGGGGGCATAAGCAATAAAAGCACCTTGTACGGATCTTCAACCAACGGCCAGCTAAACTACTTTGCCAAGTGAGAAACCGTACTGCAATGCTAACACCCTCGTACCACCCAGCAACTGTTTCTTGCCCATCCTCGAAGACTAATCTCTTTTCTGTGACCCACAGCTTTGTTACAGTAGAGGCACTATCATTCCCTGCTATCTTATGATTACTGACCAGGTCCTGCATTTGGCGGCGTGGCCTGATGTGCCGACCCTTTGACTCATACGGCGGATAGGATATCCTGAGCAAGAGCTGTCCTAGGCCAACGGAAGGTCGTGTGGTGGTTCTCAGCTAGGCAAGACTGGACGCCAAATCCCGCCAACTTGAAGGTGACATTCTCAAGCCGGATCTTCAACCTAGTAGCACAGCTAGAGGTAAGAAGTTGCCTAGCCTGTGTTCTCCGATGCTGGTTGAACATAATTAGTAGCGCGAAGTAGAATTGACAAACGCCACTTCTGACCCAGACAGTCACGATTGTAACATACCATGCCGAAGGGTCCATCCCGCTCTACTCAGGAGCCTCACAACGAGGAAATGCACACCTTCAAAGCCGACTTGGGGAAGCGTCCCGTCATTCTTTTAGAATGGCTGATGTCGAGGGCAATACTCGAGAGAATTCTTGTTCCTTTATACCCATGTTCGTTTGATAAATCCTATTCATTCAATCAAATCCAACGACGGTCAAAGGAAAGGACTATACATCCTACATATGTCTGAGTCATGGTTTGACCAAACCGTCAAAGCCACATAGTAGCTAGATACGGAAGGTACAGGAATATGACGCCGCATCAACACCACTCTACATCAGCCCTACACAAGTGCAAGACGAGCTGAGCAATGTAAAAACGCTTGTTCTCGTGAACGTCCCCCTCCGAGAAGGAGAACGCCTCGCTCCGTCAACCAGAATGCAAAACGCCAATCAAGAGAGCAAACTCATGTGCTTCCAAGGGAGAAGCTGGCGCTTCAAAGGGTTGAATGTCGGACACTTGAAGAAACAGAAAAAATTTTGCGTCACAATTTATATACACGATCGATGCGGAGTTTCAAAAAAGCCTATTGCCGATATCATGTGACCCACGCGACTTGTCCTTGGATTTTTATGATGTCCCGTCTTTCACGCGCGAATTTGAAAGCGAGAGAGTCCGTTTTTGCGGGAGGACCTGATCTTTATCGGGGAGACATTCAGGCTATATGTCCGCCTAACCTTGAAGAATGCGTCATGGCCATGGAGGACTGCTGTGAGGAGGCGCGTCTGATGGATCATTTCATGTTCACCGTTCCTAATCCTATGTATGCACAGGCATTCGAGGCTGAACACCTCCTCCGACATGGTACACGCGACCTACCTCGCATGACGCAAATCCTGGCAAACGAACGTGTTCGTCCTCCCTTTTGCGGTTTGGCTAACGTACTGAATCAAATATAGGTATTCGTGCTCGTCAATGAAGCCACTATATACAGATACAAAGCTGATCTCGCGGATGAAATTGAACCTGCAATCTCTGAACTGATCCAGCGCGCCGAGGATGGTCTGAACGCGCTGTTGAAACAGGAAGCCGCCCTCAAAATAAAGGTATGCCTTCCCCTTGATGATGCTATGGTGATATGTATCTGTATTATCGCATCCTGCCCTCCCTTTTCCTTCAATATCATTCTATTGCGCTTGGATACCCGCTAACGTTTCCATCTTTCATAACTAGTCTGAAAATGCGAAATCCCGGCCACGTCTCGCAACTGGGACTACTGCATCCCAGAAACTCGAAATGCGACGCCTTCAGGCATTAATTAAACAACGCGAGAGACTGGAAGAGGAGGCACGTGTGTTGGAGGAGGAAGTCAAAGCTCTAGTACGCTTTTCATCCTCACATCGCTCCCAACTTACTGATTGGGTTCGTTTTAGGAATTGGAAGCTCTTAGCCGATAATGGGCCCATAGTCTATATTGTATCATCAAGATGGAAACCTTGCTTGGCTTTCCTATGTACAAATCACTTTCTAATCTGCTACCATTTGCCATAACCATTATAGATTCTATCTCGTTTCCACTGTGCTCCATCGCATCCCATTGCTCATACCTGCATCTGCAATTCTCCAATAACAACAGCACTCGCTTCCGCACCTACCTCCAACCGCGATGGCAAATCTGCCTTGGTTGGGTCCCGAGGCGGTAGAACAACAAATCCATTCGCCCCGCTCAGACTCGCTACTCTGCTTGAGCGCTGACCGCCAGTGCTGAAAGCGTCAAGTGAACCATCCTTTGCGCTTTTTTTGATAATGACGCGATGGAATTCGGTACGAGAATCAAGTACCATTGGGGACTGAAGCTGTACCAGATACAAACCGCATATCAGCATTGCACCTTTGGCATATAGGACCAACTCACCCTGACAGAGATCCGGGGCAACGCACATCGCTCTTTATGCCACCCCCCCAACCTGCGTAACGCAGGGAGCACGAAGACGTTGAAAGTGACAAGCGCAGACGCTGGATTCCCGGGGAGGGCAAATATCGGTTTCACTGTGCCCGTAGAGCCCCCGCTGCTGACAGGTATAGTCGCAAACGTCGTAGGCTTCCCCGGTTTAACCGCAACGCGACCAAAGTGCACCGTGCCGCTGAAGTGACGCTCGATGATGGGTTTGAGGAGATCAGTTGGCCCCATCGACGTCCCACCCGTGGTGACCAGGATATCGGCTTCGTCGAGCCCTCTTTGGATTGCTCTGACATGTAATCCAATACTGTGTCGTTGATTATTGGGGGAAATGAATATTTAAATGAAAGTAGAACACTCAACTCGTCTGGTACAATTCCAAGATCGACAACTTGGTAACCCATGCCCTCGAGCGCGGCTATCAAGGAGGGCCGGTTCGTGTCGTAGCTGAAGCTTGAATCTGCTGTTTCGTTTCGATCGCCCGATGTCTGGAGGTCGACAAGCTCGTTACCCGTGCTTAGCAAAGCAACAACGGGTTTTTTATAAACCAACGCCTGTAAGCTCAGGAAGTTCAGGAAGAGGTTTCAACCCTTGGTAAAATCCTACCTCTTTTCGGCCTACAAACGTAAGCGTACCAATTTCGCCTCCGCTGCTTGATAAGAGCTCCCCAGCCTGCAATACCAGCTCTCCTTTTCGTACATCCGATCCAGGGGCTCTCACATTTTCGCCAGGGGGCACCTGTGCGAGCGTTTCGACCTCTTTTTCTTCAACGTCTACGCCGTCTGGGCCTTTGATAGCAGATACCAAGCGGGTATCCTCAACCATGATCACCGTGTCTGCTCCTTTGGGGAGCATGCCACCTGTGTTAATTCGGTAGATCGAGCCTGGGATGAGGTCAGGAGGAGTACCAACGAGCGTCTGAGATTTGAGGACTTGATAAACTCCTGGAGGGTCACTCGCTGTGCACGCAGTCCCTGGAATCAGCGATTTCGTCTGTTACACGACTATCAAATCTTACACCGTAGTGCATATCCGTCTACACTGGTAGTTGGCAGTGGCGGTTCATCCCGAAGCGCAAGAACGTCTTCGGCAATGATGTAGCCCGCTATTTTGGGGGACACCTTTGGAGTATTAACGATGTATGTGCTTTGGTGTTGGGGTATATGACGAGACATACCGAAAGGGTTACTTTTGATAGAGGGTCGATTGTCTCCATTACGATGTCAAGTGCGGCTTGTAGGGAGAGAAGAGGATAGGGAGAGTGCCTGTGCCTGGCTGAGGCTATGGGAGCGGGCGTGAGCGTCTCCGTAATGAGCAGAACGATGACCACGACTACATACCAGACAACGAGGGATCGTGTGACAATGTTTTGGGAGTTGGATGACTGTGACCATGGTGGTGATGGTGGTGGTGGTGATCATGCGGAGTCGTTGCGGTATTACCAAGCGAGGTGGATGCTGAAAGAGCTTTATGGACAGCCTGGCCAGAACCTCCCCTGATAAGTTCGATTGCATGCGCAAGAACTCCATTTCCTAACAGTGCATCCATATTTTCTTTGACCGCCTTGACGCTTCCTGGTAGGGTGATCACAAGGGTTGTGCCAATCGTTCCTGCGACAGGACGAGAGAGAGCAGCAAACGGGGTGTGTCTTAGGGACGTCGACAGCAGAAGGTGGACTATTCCCGATGCCTGACGCTCCAAGAGGGGTGCGATCGCCTACAATACCATTAGAAGCCTAAACACTGTATGTTTTATAGTACCTCTGGAGTGACGTCGCGCATGCCAAAGCCAGTGCCACCAGTGGTAATGATGCAATCGATCTTCCCCTGTTTAGTCCAGGCACTGATAGCAGCTTGGATACGATCTACATCATCTGGTACGATTAGGACATTCTGCGCAGGACAAGAAAAGCTTGAGCTAGAGGCAAGGATGTCTCTGATGGCAGGTCCAGATTTATCGAGAGCAGCATTCGCCGACGCCGTGTCACTGACTAGATTCCGAGCATAAATTGAATACGAGGTCGGGGTATGGCAAGATAAAGCTGGCAGCACCTGTCAAAACTGCTACTTGTGACATCGTCCTTTCGTAAGTTTTAGCAGCCACTTTCGTTCAAGTTAATTCGTTTAACTCGGGGATCCGTAGCCAAATACGTGCAACTATTTGCTCAACCCCTCAACCAATGACATCCATAACACTAGCGCCGTCTAGACTTCTTACTGCTGGGCTTCTTTGTTGGTTGCCTAGTTCCCCCCCTTCGCGAATTGTGGGATACTGTACCTGAAGATTTCCCAGTGAGAGGCAGCTTACTTCTCTTTGGATACCTTCTAGAACACAACGACTAGACTGCGCGAATTTGTCTGGGATTACATATTAATGGAAGCCTATGGACGACACCTCCTGGATCCTACTGAAAGACGGCCAACAATGCAAGGGTAGGGCATGGGCGAAAAATAGCGACTTTCGTACTCTGGTGGGTCCACACGTGGACCACATCAAGTCCTGGACCGACGCGCTCTGTTTAATTCCAACAACAGATACAAAGCCCTTGAGGGTATAAAACCCTGGAACTTTTTGCCCTAGGATCTCCTCATCATTTGTGCATCCGCCTTTCTCAGCTTCTCAGCCTTATGCTTCACCATATCCAGCCTCGCCATTCTCAGCCACATATATTTTCATCATTCACCTATCCATCACCGCCGCCTCCTAGATCCATCCCGCCTGTCAGCAAACAACCCGCCCTCCAAATCCTCAATATAAATATATCCCGCCATGATTCACTTTACTTCCCTACCTTCTTCGAAAGCTTCTTGGACGACTACTTTAGCGTCTTCTTGGGAACATTCAAAACCCTCACCAAAGCCTTTGCTCACCCAGTGCCAGTGATTGACGTTATCATTCCCTCCCCCACTCGCACTATCCATGTCTAATACCCGCCTACTCGGGGCACCATTCCTCCCTCCACCCCATCAAACCTGAACGGCGCTTCATCAGTATAAAATTCAACGGTCCCACTTCCCGCAAGAAGTATAAACAACAGCAAGAAGGGACATCCATTTTCATAGGGATCGACAGGCACACTCGACTCTGCGTATTCTTGCCAGGTTCCCCTTGCCAGTGTCCGTTCCCACACACCAAACCTGATCAGTAGCTCTCCCTTGCACGGTTTCCTCATTGCCTTTCCATTGCAGACCTATGCAACCCCGTCCCTAGCTCTTTGTTTCGGGCTTCCCTTTGATCTGTTTCGCCTACTTTTAAGCACGTCTCATCGCAGATATTTACTGCTACATTAATAAATCTCATCTTATGCCCATGTTAACCAATGTAAATATTCCTGTCAAGTTGTTTAGACGTTCCCCCCTGCAAATCCTGATAGATGGTGGTGCTACGTATGCACCGTGCGAAAAATGGGCATGGTGCGAGTCCAATCAATACAATTAACTTGAAGGTCCTCCTCCTTCCCTAGAATGGTTCGTAGACTTGACTGTTTCATCAGCCATCGTGGTATTGACGCGTGAAATACTGATTTAACACCGCCAGCCGCCTCGATTCTACAAAGTTTACTACTTCCTCCTCAAAACACACAAGCTCTCGATCCAGGTCACTGCCATCGCGACGACGACGATCGACCAGCTCAAAGCCGAGGCGCTCGATGCGCTCGTCTCGGACGTCGTCCCGCTGCTCGACATCCCTCCTGTGGCGTCCATCAAGGACTTCGAGCTGTGCAGGGCGATCCGGAATAAGGGGCGCGGGAACACGGGCACGGGCGACTACGAGACGCTGGAGGGGGACTACCAGGTCCGAGAGTGCCAGCTGCTGCCCTGGGAATCGCTGTTCCTGCAGTTCCGCGATCCGAAAACGGGTTCGTCGCCTGCTCCTTTGTTCCCTGTTTCTGATTGCTTGCTGATGTTTTATTGAACCTGACATATTTCATCCCTCCCTTATAGGAATTCTTCAACCCGTGATATGTACGCTACCACCCCTTGAAGATGACGACTATGAGATGCAGAGTGTTTCGAGTGGCTCTGTAATGGACGATTTGCCTGGTCCAAGTAGCAGTGTCAACAAAGGAAAACGGAAAGCGCGTCCAGACGAGGAATAGACGGCTACCCCTCCCTGGGGTTTTCTAAAAATGCAACCAATGTCATATATATTGGTATAGCTGGGGCTTGATTTCCCCAGGTCCTGGTGCCGTCGGCGTCCAGTGAGGCCAGATGACAGTCATATTTGATACATCCACGAATTATTATCTCCTGCAAAAGGTCGCTTACCCATGGCCAGCCGTCTCACCGGTTTAGCTTCGCGCAAGCGTCACCATGATTTCAAAATAATTGGGCAAAAAAAAACCCTTTTCTGGCTCTCAGTAATGACGGCCGGGAGTAAGGAATACATCGCGCGAGGCTCGGGATCCTACACAAAGAAGGCCACCCTGTAGTCTGACCACCTAGTAGCTTGCTACAACCAAGCCGCTACGGCTAATTCGTCCTCTTGGTAGTGCTGACACGAAGCGATCATATCAGACCAGAAAACGTGCTAGAACAGAGGAAGAAAATAGGCCGCTGACCTCAAGGGTAACCGTTCTGGCATTGGCGGTGAGCTGAGCGCAGGTATCTCGCACCCGAGCTGGCGAATATTCATGCATGCATGTTCCGCATATGCCGTCTAGGGACCACCACTATCCCTTTTAGACCGCCAATTTCTCGTTCTTCATGGACGCGATTGGCCTTTCGCAGCTTTGGTTATTTCAGAATACATCCAGGGGTGCATCAGGCGCCGCATCCGTTTTGAGGGATTTAGCAGAAGTAACATGGTCAGAAAGCGAAGAGTAATAACGTAAAAAGCTGAGCACCAGCACCCCACTTTTTTGTGATCGCAGTGTTGGTGTGTGTGTGACTCACGAGACAGGCGAATGTCCACCGTCAACTGTCAAAATCAGGGGAAGATCAGGGACAAAAACCTGCATAGCTTGCCACATAAGCTGGCCCTACCTCGGCGCTCGGGGAAGTGGGGTCTTCTGGAATGAGGCAAATGGGGAGTTATGACTGCCATAGACTTTGCCGTCAAATTTCATTTGTTTTTCCATGAGTTGGGGCTATTTCGCCTGGACTTGCTCCATATGCTCGAGGTGCTGGCACGCTAGTTTAACGACATGTGGTATCTGTGTCCTCGATCAGGCGCATGATCAAGCAATGTAGTCCTGCCGTAGGGGCATATTCTCGGTCAGCTGGGCGATCGAGATTCTATCAGTATATGGGGACCTAAACACCATCCACGGATTGTGACAGGAACGTAGCGTGCTTTCATTGAAATTTGAAATTTCCCTCATATGCAAGAACGTGTTCGTTGCTTGTCCTGCATGCCTTTGTAAATACGTGACAAGGAAATGTGTATGAGGAGGCCTTCGCCATTGTAGTTCTGGGTGTTTCCAGGGCAATCCCATGGGTATTTGTCAAAAAGGGCTTAGAGGCGCTCAAAAACATAACTACTTTTGGTACTGCTTGGCCATTCGTTAGGGATTGACAATTTGATGTTGCGTTCAGCAGTGGAGCAACATATGCTTACCCGTTCAGGGACTGTGTTTGTCTCGCACATTTTTCTCGCGCTTTAGCATTTCAGTGAGTGAGCGCCCAGCTCCCTCTTACCTCCTGGATGCAAATCAGTGAGGTTATCTAGGTAGGGATAACGTTAGACGTTACCGACTTTGATTGAGCGCTTGAGCCTGCATCCCTCCCTGTTCGCCTCGAGGTCACCGTCAAATTGTTGGGACGCCGCTCAATGCGCGTGACAAAGATAAATCGTTTTGAACCCAATCAAGACCCTTGGGTTAAAACTGCCCTCGATTGTAATTCGTTCAAGGTTTGTATCAATAACACACTGTCAAATGGAACATAATTGTGTTTGGCCCTAATCTGCCGATAGATACATGTCATTTAGCAATACGCGAGCGTAAAATACATTATCGAGATAACCACATACAAAGCAGAGGCGGGAGCTTTGGGAGCCCTACCAATGGTAAGCCAAGAACACACCTCCATATACCGAGTTGCCACGTGTATTTTGATAGCTGCGCGTGTGCTGTTTCTCGAGGGCTTGAGGAGGGGAGAAGGATATTGGAGTAGGTCCTTCAGAGTAGCACGTCGCGATCGTGACTGGCTGGGTGATGAGAGGAAGCCCTGGATTATCCGGCTTGAAGGGGGATATCTCAAAAGGAGCTAACTCTACCTCATACTGCGAAAATAAGAGTCACATAAAGGAGACAGGAAAGACCAGCTTCTTACCTCGAGGAGAAACAGTCCAGCGTTGGCAGTGGGCTGAATGTCAGCTGAGAGATGGATTTCGCCTCTGAGTTGGCGAGTATTGGCAGACCAAGTAGGCCCACTCGAATGCCACCACACCGCAGTCCGGATCAGCGATTCTTCCTCTTTCATTGAAACCTCCATCTCCGATAACCGCTGATTAGGATCTCGAACGTATTGTATGTGTCGCATAAGCCTGAGTAGGGGTGCGGAAGGCGCCGCAATCAAATCCAGTAATTTGGGAACATCGCATGTCATCGTCAGGTGGCAAGGGATCACAGTACCTCTAGTGTAGCAAAGCTGTCAATAGCATCAGTACTCCGTACTTGGTCGGTGCTTTCAGAGAGAGCACGTGACTTACAGGCTGGGCAAGCGAAAGCTGCCAGGAGTCTCGAATCAGTTGGATGCATATCGCGCTAACTTATGCATAACAGACTTACTTCACATAGAAAGTGGGTTCTCTGATTATTGTGGATCACGCCCTGTGCATTGACGCTTGGGGCTGTAAACCACCCATCCGGATCAACGTCTGGCCCTGGCGGGGGTACTTTCGATGCATATGCCTCCTGGCAAAGAGGGGATGTAGGCGCGGGGGTTATCTCCGGTACATAGGTGATAGGCACTGGCAGTCTAAGAGAAGGCAGGGCCATGTTAGGGCTAATGGAATAGAAAAGCAAAATACTCACATTTTATTGACTGATTTCATCCGTCCTTGGGTTATACGCACTGAGAGCTCGTATAATACGCTGATTGCTGCATCTTTCTCCCGAAATGTCTGCGGGGTTAACAACCATTGATTTCCTTTGCCAGAGGCCTGCCGGAGCTCAAAGTCTACTGGGAATACTGAGACAAAAGGGAAGGTGTAATTGCCCTGGAATTTGCCCTGATACTTTTTGTGCTTTTCCAGCGAGCTGGGGTTATCCGTGTTGAGTCGTGGATCTCCGAGTTCCCGCGACCAGATAGGGATGGACTTCTCAACGAACGTACACTCTGTTCCAAGTGAGAATATTTTCCCCTTGAGCTACAACCGGCGAAGCTAAGCGCCTATGAGGGGAGGGTTCTCAGTTCTTATCAACTCACCACAAGGAAGATATTGTGGATCGATAGCGGGCTATCGACCTTGAAATCAATAGTGCCTCTGATCTCGTCGCCTCCGTATAACCGAAGGTTCTTTTTGCTTGAGAGGGGCGACCGGCCAGCGAGCTCCAACGTTGCCCGGTACTTGTGTCCCTGATCAGACACATAATTGAGTGCTGTGAACTCTGGCAATGCATCAACATCACTGTCACAGATGGTGGTTGAATGTGGGTTGTCGATCGTTATAAAACTTGGTGGAGGGGAAGTGAATGTACCCGCTAGCGAAATTTCGCTCCTCCTGCCACTGCTTCTAGCAACCGATTCACCCTCGCCACCGTCATAGACGTCAGAGTAGGTCGGGGGCGCACTGGTACTGCCATCACTCAACATGGACCCATTGGCAATTTCAGATGAGCGATCGAAGTGCGAGTAGTTGGGCAGTTGGGAAGCCAAACTTTGCTGAGAGACGCGGCCATGTAGAGTCCGCAGGCTTCGGGTATAGAGACGCCTGTCGTTCCCGTTTTCCATAGGCGTGTAGGTTGCTAACATGCCACCATTCAAGCAAATGATAAGGATATAGTTATTTGAAATCCCTAAAACATAGTCACGTACCAGTGCAATCAAGAGGAGTCCGAACTTGGTGCTCAGAGTTGGAATCCAATCCCTGACTGACCCTGAGGTCCCAGGCGACCTGACATTTCAACAAGTATGCGACAATGGGGTTGAATGTTGATCGCTCATTGACTGTGGCGTATACTCCCGATAAATATGATCAGGGCTCCTTCGTAAAAGGCGCCGCGAATTTCGGATTTTCAGGCAGAGACAGGACCCCCGAAAATGCCTTGAGGTCGGGTACCAAACCGGAACTCCTAAACAACACCAATTTGAGCAGTGTATATTGATGATTTAACTGAAGCCTATGTATAATGGGTGAGAATTTCAACCTCTGTTTATACCCTGACCTACTACTGCTACACTTAACCATTTATCATAAGAATTTATAGCTTAAATTGGTATTTATATGGCAAATATTTTTTTTTCTGTGCAATGTAATTACCAACTCTAATTAATTTCTAATTTCTGTACATTGCTACTATCCATTAATACACTATGTATATAAAGACCAGCCAGGGGCGCACACAAAGTGAAAGATATTCATTGAAAGTCAAGTACGTGCTTGCCAAGTTCGCGTTCAAGTTGCCCGCGTCTTCCCCTTGTCAAAATCTCCAGGGGAGGAGATCGGAAGAGGCCTATCAGGATAACACGTCCCAATTGTAACCGTCTGGGTGATGAGGGGTAGTTGGGGTAGTTGGGGGTTGTCAGCCCGGAACGATGACACCTCAAAAGGTCCTAATTCTACCTCATACTATAAAAATGAGAATCAGATTCGTCGAACCCAAGATCGCAAGACCCACCTCGAGGATAAATAGCCCGGCACTGGCAGTAGGTTGAATATCAGCCGCGAGATGGATCTCGCCCTCGAGTTGACGAGTATTTGCATCCCGTGCACTCCTATTCGCAGGCCACCACACTGCCCTTTGCAGCAGCAATTCTTCTTTCTTCATCGACATGACAGTATGCGATAGCTGTTGTTTAGGATCGTGAGCGTATCGCACGCGTCGTACGAGTCTAAGCAGCGGTGTATTCGGCGCCGCAACCAAACCGAGTAGTTGGGGATCATTAGAGGTGATGGTCAGGTAGCAAGGAATCGCAGTGCCTCTAGTGTAGCAAAGCTGACAATAGCATCAGTACTCCGAATTTCAATCGTTTTCGGCGATGGACTGCGAACTCTTACAGGTTGGGACAGTGAAAGCTGTCGGATAATCACTTTGAATAAGACATGCAATCCACCAAATTCCGTAGGGTTGACTTACTTGACAAATGAACTGGGTTCTCCGCCTATTGATAATGCCGTGCACTTTGACGCTTGGAGGCGAAAACCACCCATCTGGATCTTCAGCTGGCCCAGGTGGACGGGCTCTTGATGCGTTTGCCTGTTGACGAAGTGGTGACGCAGGCGCGGGGGTAATTTCTGGCACATACGCGACAGGCACTGGCAGTCTGAGAGACGTTAGAGCGACAGCAGAGCAACTAGGAGAGGGTGTGTACATCTTGCTCACCGACTTCTGCGGCCCATGGATTATACGCACTGAGAGCTCATAGAACACCCTGACAGATACGTGATTCTCACAAAAGGTCTGAGGGGTTAGACACCATTGACTTGGGCGGCCGGAAGGTTGCTTGATTTCGAATTCTTCTGGAAAAGGTGAAGCGAATGGGAAGATATAATTGCCGTAGAATTTGCCCTCGAATCGTCGCCGCGTTGGTGGTGAATGGGGATTATCGAGATGTAATCGCGGATCTCCAAGCCCCCGCGACCAGATAGGAATGGATGTTTGGATAAATGTACACTCTGAAGAGGTCAGGATTTTACCCTTGAGCTGCGAAAATGACGTTCAGAGATTAAGGTCATCCATGTCTTATTAACCCACTGCGAGGAAAATTTTATGAACGGCCAGCGGAGTATCGATCTTCAAGTTGATAGCGCCTCTGATATCATCGCCTCCGTATAAGCGAAGGTTTTTCGTGGTTGAGGTAGTCGATCGGCTCGCTAGCTGTAACGTCGCCTGGTATTCGCGTTTCTTATCAAGCGCGTAACTGAGCAATGTAAAGTCTGAGGAGGTACCACCATGAGCATCATGATAGGTACTGTGAGATGCTCATCTTACCAGAATCCCCATCATAAGCGCCACCTTCATTGAAGGTATCAGCCAGCGAAACCTCGCTGCTCATCCCGCTGCCTCCAGCAACCCATTCACCCGTTATGTTGTTGCTAAAGACGACATCATACGTTGGAGGTGCAAAGCTGCCAGCTGGGAGATCAAGGTACGGTTGCCTGGGCAATCGGCCATGCTCCGATGAAACTCGAGAGTTGTCTGCCATTATTTCTTGAGCAGGAAAAAAAAAAGTGGGCGGTTCAATGCGTTCACCCGCTCTTAGGGACTTGGCCCCTGAGCCAGGATTTCATCCCGTCAAAGGGTGGCCAGGGTACTGCACAATGCAAATCATCGAGATAATCGGGTTTTCAGCCAAGTACAGAACGTTGTGCAATTTCAAAATTCAAACCCCGCTGCCGGAGCCGCTCCCCCTTGAATTCTAAATTTATATACCGCCGCAAAAGCGCAATAGCACGCTCTAAGACCTGGTCCCGAATAGTGCGAATCAATACATTTTATACTGTTTATAACGGATGTAGATTACTGTGTGTGAGGTGCTCCACTGTTAACGCTCTGACAGCCTCGTGCCAAACGTCTAGACCATCCTCGATCTGAGGTTAGTGAAGTCCAATTGAACAAGGGGGGGATTAATCCATAGAATGTAATACACCATATCCAACATAATTCATTAATACAAAACAAGGGTACAAAGCAGCGCTGACTTGGAGACTCCACTCCACTTACGACAGCTTCCAACGGTGGGCCATATCCCATGTCTTCAAATACTACCACCACCGAACACACTTCCAACATGCATGTTGCCAAGCCTAGTTTGGTAAATACGCGTCTTCTCTTTGTCTATATTTCTAGGAGAGGAGATAATGATCGGACGAGGTCCCTCGGGGTAGCACGTCCCGATTGTGACCGTATGGACAATGAGAGGAAGTCGTGAATTATCAGGCTGGAACGGGGATACCTCAAAAGGTCCCAGTTCCACCTCATACTAATGAAAGTAAGAATCATATAAATGACACAGAGAAGGCTAGGTCCTTACCTCAAGGATAAAGAGTCCCGCGTGGGCGGTGGGTTGAACGTCAGCCGCGAGATGGATTTCGCCCTCGAGTTGGCGAGTATTAGCATCCTGTATCTGCCTATTCGGGCGCCACCACGCCGCTTTCTGAATTAACAGTTCTTCTTTCTTCATCGACGTGTCAATCTGCGACAGCTGTTGCTTAGGATCCTGAAGATATCGCATACGTCGTGTAAGCCTGAGCTGTGGTCCATCCGGAGCTGCGATCAAATCGAGTAGTTGAAAGTCGTCAGACGTAAGGGCCAAGTAGCAGGGAATAGCAGTGCCTTTTGTGTAGCAAAGCTGCCAACGACGTCAATATTTCATAGTCCGTTGCTTTCGGCGTACTTACAGGTTGGGCAAGCGAAAGCTGTCAGGGAATCGTATGTAAGGTGGATGGTGCCACTGAACTGGCGAATAAGGAACTTACTTGACAAATAAATTGGGTTCTCCGCTTATTAAAAATTACGCCTTGTACCTCGACACTCGGAGGTGTAAACCAGCCATGCGGATCATCCGCAGGTCCAGGCGCAGGCATATTTGATGCATATGCCTCTTGGCGAAGAGATGATGCTGGTGCGGGAGTGATCTCTGGCACATAACTGACAGGCACTGGCAATCTGAGAGAACTTAGGACTAGTGTTTCAAAAATAAGAGACAGTGTTCACATCTTGTTTACTGATTTCAGCCGACCATGGGTTACGCGCACTGAGAGCTCATAGAACACGCTGATGGAGGCGTTGTCCTCCCGGAATGTCTGAGGGGTTCGGTACGATTGACTCTTTCGGCTGGATGCGTCCTTGAACTCAAAATATTCGGGAAAAGGCGAGGTGAAGGGGAAGCTGTAGTTGCCGCTGAGTTTTCCGTTGAATCTTTGCCGCTCCCCCAATGGACTGGGGTCATCCATATAGACTTGGGGGTCTCCAAGTTCCCGGGACCAGATAGGGATGGACAGCTGAAGGAATGTGCACTCTGTTGCAAATGATAGAATTTTACCTTTGAGCTGGAAACGGTGGTTCAGGGAAGAGGATCCTTAGTTAGTTTGCGAACACTCACTGTGACAGAGATCCTGTGAATAGATATAGGGTTTTCGACCATGAAATCGAGAACACCTCTGATGTCGTCGCCGCCATATAGCCGGAGGGTCTTTTTCAAGGTAACGGACCGGCTGGCAAGTGTTATCGATGCCCGGTATTTGTGTCCTCGATCAAGCACATAATTGAGCAAAGTAAAGTCTGGTTAGGCTCTACCGTTAGTGTCACAGAAGGCGGATGAGCACAACTCTTTTACCGAAGCCCGCACCAAAACTACTATTCCCACCTATAGATGTATGCGTGCTTTCCGTTGTCATAAAACTTGGCGGGGGGGATGTGAAGGTATCTGCCAGCGAGGCCACACTCCTCGTATCGTCATCCTCCCTAGACTCGTTATCAAAGATGACAGAGTACGTCGGAGGTCCGCCACTACCACTGAATACCGACATATTGTCGCTCTCGACCATGGATCGTCGTTTGGGCAATTGGAAACGAGACACCAAGGTGTGTTGTACCAGCCTTGGTTGATAGTTTGTGGGTCTCGTGAAGCTTCCGGTGTACGCCTCTATAGTCCGAGGGCAACGGCGGAGAGTTCTATCGTTATTGCGCCCAGTAACAGAACTTTTTTGCAAAGATCGCTAGCAAGCTACAGTCTAATCAGGGACGATCGAGGTCCTAAAACAGGTGGGTCTATGTCATAAATGTGATGTTTCTTGGTCTTGAATGGTTGCCGCTCGTCTTTCTAGATCGAACACAAGCGCCGCCATATGTAATTGAAATGAGTTCCGACTTGTACAGTCCAGACCCAGGACGTAAAATTTCGATGAGGGTGTCCAGGAAGGGATGACATTGATAATTGCTTGCCGTGATTTGGGCACGTGTCCGCACAAGACGCATTCACAATTCTTGACGTTCATTCATCTCCGCTGCGCCCTGAAAACGATGCAACTCAGAATATGTACGTGACAGGCTCCAACTCAAAAACTCACTTGTAAAGGAATTCCAGTGAATGTATTGGAACCCAGATAAGCTTTGAATATATTCGTGGGGGGTACAATTCAGACTCATGCGGGTGCTGCTCTGCATTTGGTTTGCAGCCTTCCCATGTCTATCAACGTGCACCAGTGCCAATGGGTGGCAATATCAATGGAGTTTCGCCAACAAAGCCAAGCACAGGCCGATGCTGGGTTTCTCCTGTACGCGGCGAGTGCTGGGAGACAACTTGAAGCCTTTTAACAAAGCCATGGATGATCTAGCCAAACGGAGGTCACGGTGGACATCGATATACATTTGTATCTCTTTTCACCGTTTTTGTATTTGCTAACCTGTAACCTGCCATCGCTAGATTCAGTACGGCTTCTCAGGGTGAGCACTTCCGACTGAACCTCGCCTAACCTCCAAAGGACTGGCCAATGGGCACAGCCAGAACTCAGTCTGAAGCAAGCCCAATCAACATGGAACGTAAAGCGCACGGTATTAAATCGCAGTTCATCATATAATCTGTGTGATCCCGTATTTTGCCTTAAACTGATGCCCTGATAGTCCACGCCCTGTCCTTGATGTCGAGCTCTTTCCGTGGAGTGACTCGGAACAGCCACTTCAGATCGCGTCGGCAGACCCCATCAGGACCAACTTGAAGCATACTTTCCACTGTTGAAGCAAATGGGTGGCCACGTACAAACTAAGCGTCTCCCGCTTTTTATTAATAGCGGCCATTCAAATGCGGCGGGGGATCCCCCTGTTAGGTCCTTGCAGCCATATAGGGATTCCAACTTGAACCAAGGTGCACTTTCAAAACACGAGAGTTCTAACGCTCGAGCTGCAACGACGACATTCATAGATCATCGATCAAGAGGGAAGATTCCTATATGTTCCATAAGTTAACTCAATGTATAGTAAACAAATACTTCCTCATACGTGATTGGCAATCAGCGAGCGATCCTTTTTTTTTTGGATCAGTTTATCATACTGTCTATTGCTCACATCCGACATATTCTGAGATAGTGCTCCACTAGGAACCCCACATGCTAATCCAAGTTGTCTTCGAGTGTTCGGGGCCATCCTTTTTCTCCTGCTGTGTGCCCAGAATGACTGGCGAAGTGGGACAGCAAGTGACCTTTATGGGCTGGGGGGTTGTGTCCCATCAATACATGGGCTGAGTGGGGTGATATTAATGTCTTCCAGTTCTTAGCATGAACACCATGGAAGGTTTATATCATCACTGGGCATTTAATGTCTAATACTCCTATACATTAATGAGGAAGCAGCTCATAAACATGAAAAGATCATTAAAGGTCAATGTGATTGAAGGAAAAGGCACCATAAACACAATCCCCCCCATGTAAACACAAAAGAGTCAATTAGGAATCCAGCCACCGAAAACAAAAAGGAAGAAAAAAATCAACCAGCACCATCGAAAAGGCAATAACAATAAAAAAAGAGAGAAGAAACAACCACACCCAAATCCCTCACACAGCCCACTCATCCAACCCCGACCCAAACCCTGCCGCCATCCTCCCCCCCCAACTCCGACTCATCCGATCCTCCATCCGCTCCTCATTCCGCGCAAGCGCCGCCCCCATTAACCACTTATTCCACCACGCCCCGCGCCCTTCTCCTTTATTATCACCATTCCCATCACCACCACCCCCCGCACCCACAGCGCGGCCCCCCCTGCGCTTCCGCCTGCCTTTGTCCTTCTTCTCTTTAAACCCGCCCACACTCCCCGGCGGCCGCGTGCTCGCGTACGACTCGGGGAGCTCCGCAAAGCTAATGCGCTTCGGCGTCGAGCGCCCCGAGCTCGACGCGCTCCCGAACGCGCGCGTGATGAGTAAGTCCGGGAGACTCAGTGTCGTCGGCGAGCGGTGCGGTGTTGGTGCGGGTGTGCCCGCGCCTGTGCTCGTACCTACAGGCGATGATGAAGACGAGGACGTGGATGCGGAGTGCTTCATCGCGGACTGGCGCGGCGGGGACGGCGCGCGCGTCGAGGATGTGTGTACGCCCTTCGTGAACAGGCGTGACACTGACGCCGTCGCAGTCGACGTTCCCGCCTCCGCGACTGGCGCAGGCGTGCGCGGCAAGAACGCCGGTGCCTTCAGCTGCTGCTGCGCGGGCGGTGGCGGCGCTCTCGCGGACTGCTCGTCCAGGATCTTGCGCAGGGAAAGGATCGTGCGTTTCCCGACGCAGCTATCCGACGACGAGGCCGAGGACTCCTCCGTCGGGGGCGTCATGGGCCGGTGTATGAGTGGGGATATGCATTTGGGGGTCTGCGACCGCGAGCAGCGTGTTGAACTGGAATTAGAATCCGGTGTTGTTCTTTCTGATCTAGAGCTTTTGGGAGATATCGAGCGTCTCCGCGTCGTCGTCGAGCTTCGTTCGGTGCTATTACTCGACCCCCGTAGCGTACGCGAGCGCGAGGAAGGTGTCGATGGACCCGAAGACGGCGCCCGGCGGTACACGAACGACGACAGCATATCATATGCGGGTGTGGACGGCTCCAGCGGCTTGTCCGTGAGTATGGGGAGCGACAGCGAGCCGTGAAGCTTCGGGTTGGTGGTAGCAGTGGGGATGGCGTCCAGCAAGGGACAGGGTTCAGTTGAATGCACCGAGGGTGGCGAGCACAGGCCCAGGGTTGACGGCAGCAGGATGGACTGGGCATCGGATCCGTGGGTGGACGCTACATACTGCGTCAGGGCACGCGGGGGCGGGGCTACGAGGTTGGATCGCTCGGGCTGGGACAGGCGCAGCCGTGGGCCCACAGCTGTGTCCGACGGCCTGTGAAAGTCAAGCGAGGGCCGCCGCCGCGTCCTGCGGGCATACATCGGCGACGTCGAGGCCGGCAGACTGCAGCTAACTTCTGCAGCCAAGTGTTTGGGCCGCCGCCGTTGCTGCTGCCGCCACAACCAACCACCTTCCTCCTCCTCTTGCTGCTGCTGCTTCTGCTCCTCCTGCTCAACAACATCACTGAATAGCCCATCCACACCCTGACTGATCGCAGCTAGATCCCGTGCCCATGATTCCTGGGCTGCCCAATTGTCTGATATCCGTGATGACAGGCCGCGTGCGCAACCGTCCAGGGCCAAGTCGGCTGGTGAGTCGAGGGTGTTATGAGACAGGCCCGTCGGGGTCGACATCGAGGACTGCAACAGGGTATTTGAAATTTCGAGGGCGTGCACGCTGCGCTCGAGGAGAGAATCAAGGAAAGGGTCCACCGAATCCGGGGAGTACTCAGGCTGCGTCGACTGGCGCCGCTTATGGGCTGAAGGAAGTCTGCGGGGCCGCGAGAGCTGGAGTCGTGGCGAGGGCGCTGCAGCCGGATGGTGATGGTGAACAAGGACGGTGTTGGCGTGCTGGTCGGTGTCGGTGTCTTCGTCAGCTTCCTCCGCACTGTCCGGGTAATCTGGGGGTTTGTCTAAGGGAATGTTCTCGTCTTCTGACCGGCGATGATGGTGTGCCCAAATTGGAGACTGAATGTAAGCGGGAAGGGTCGCGGTTGTGTCAGATGATTGAAAGGCAGAGGATCGCCTGCGGTGGTGGGTGCGTCTTTGGTGGACCACAGGCTTCATGATGGGCGGCGTATAAGTAACAGACAGAGCGCCGAGCTCTGAGTCAACAGATAAAAGTAAACGAGGTCAAGTGTGCACATCCATGTGGTTCACAGTTAAACACTGCCAAAATAGGGTACGCTTATCAATTCAGGTATAAATCTTATAAACACCAACCAGGGAACCAAAAACGAAACAAAACTACAAAACATGTCTATGAAAGTCTGATATATCCAAGGGTATCTCTAACTCAAGCCTTGGTCGGGATAGGGGCTGGCACAAGAAAATCATCAAACGGTCCTGCAATATTCTCGAGATACACCCGCGCCTGGAGACTGCGGGCCTCCAAGAACGGCGTGTGGAACTCGGGTGTCGTCCAAAGGAATATACGCCCATGCTTGGATCCGATCGTCTCATAATCGGCTGGAGATGCATATCAGCTTTCGAGTCAGTGGTTCCGCGTGCTCACTCGGCTTAGGACATGACTCACTCTGGAGTTCTTTTCTCAAGTCGAGCCAGGTCGTCGTAACGTCGGTGATAATTGCATTAACACCCCATCGCACCGCCTATGCGTTTCCGTGAGACGCGGGGTATAAACACAGTTGATTAGATCTACACATACCTCCATCATATGATCAGGCTCGTTGACCGTCCACACCATCAAGCTCTTCCCAGCAGCCTTGCATTCTTGCCGGAAACTATGCAAACATCACCACAAGTCAGCAACGCAACAATACATTATCATATATAATAACTCGACCCACTTTTCACCATCAGGCGTCGTAAGAGCCCCAAACGCCACCGAGAACGCATCGCAATCCGCCCAGAAATACTTCCGCGCAATATACGTGCTATTCCCAATATACGAACGGCGACAATACGGCAAACGGGCCTTCGCAAACGACAAGAAGCGCGGATGCCACAGCCCCAATAGTATCCGGGGAGCGAGAAGCGTCTCCCAGCCGGGCTGCGCCGAGATGATGTCGTGCATGAGAGCGAACAGGCGGTCGGGGTCGTTCTGCACCTTCACATCGACGTTGAACTTGACGTGCTGGTTCTCTGGCTACAACAGGGGAGAGAAGCGGCTCCACGTCAGCCCACGGGGAAACGCGGAAAGTGCCACGTACCTTCATGAGCAGAGCCAGAGTTTCGGAAAAGGTTGGTATAGTCTGCTTTGGCTCCTTGGCAGTCCGCACATGCTGCATTCCGTCGCTGCCATACCAAGTGCGCTCCTTGATCTGACCTGCAGTAGAAACTAGAGTCAGCCCGATTTCGGAACATGAAACAAACACCCATGACCCACCTGTAGAGTCTGTGGTTCTCTCCAGGGCTGTTCGGGCGGAAGGAAAAAAGGAGAATGGGTGAAGGAGATCAGCCAAAGAAGTACCGCGCCCGCCGGCTTAGCAAGCACTCACCCGGGTCATGGAACATGATCACAACATCGTCCGCCGACACATGGACGTCTGGTAGGGCTGTTATAGGCGTGCAAGGGGTGAAACTCCAATAGTGAATATACCACTCTCGATGCCTTCTGCCCCGTCACGTATGGCTGCCTCGAAGCTTGCGAGCGTGTTCTCGGGGAATCTTGAAGAAGCCTGTTTAGGGGGGAATCGTTATTGTGCATTCGCGGGTGCTCCGAGATGGGGAGAGCTTACACCACGGTGGCCCCAGCAGTCTGTTGGGTATATTGCGTGTCAGTACGTTGATAGAAACATTGAGAGAAAGAGACTGAATCTGACCTGGCAATGGTCTAGCAGTCAAAACAGTCATCCTAGAACGAGGTATAAACGCAGGAGGAGTACAAGAGGACGACGACGAAGAAGAAGAAGAATGGAGGGAAGGAGGAAGATAGCCTGAGCAACGCAAGAATGGAGATGGGAACAAGCGAAATCTGAGACCGCGTTTTATAAGGTTCTGGGTAGTACTCATGTGGCCTAAAACAGGACAGGTCGCCCTTCGGAACAGACACACCCCAGCAGCCTGGTTGGTCGTGGGGGCCTTTGATCAACCAACAGAAAGAAAAAATCAGACCAAGGGAAATTTTCTCTCTTCCCTGGCCCGCCAAGCAGGGCTCGGAACCTAATTTGTCACATTTTACCCGCAAACGTTGTGTGAGCGATAATTCTCCCCGAGGGCGCGGCGTTGCTCGTTGAATATAAACGTTTTAGCGGGCACCAGCAAACGTGGGCAGCGGCGAAATTCAAATTCGCTACTGTACTTAGTATCAAATGAGAACGCGCACATTCGCTCTGGCTGCAAATTTAAAAAAGCCACAACCAATACGCAGTCTAGCATTCTAATTGCCTCCTGAGGGGCTAACAAGCCATCACGGCCACTTTAGCTTCTCAGTGCTCTAAAAAAGGTAATTTCCAGCCGCCGCTAAATTAAGACCAAAATCTACATGGGTATCCCGTCTAAAATCACAATCGCCGCCGTCCTACATTCATCCGGGTGTGCTAATGCCATACTGGCGATCAGAAGGTGAGGAGCGGGGTACTCATGTCCTGCAAAGAAGAACAAGTGGAGAATCTTGACGAGATCCACAGACACGGTATCCGCCGTGCATTAAATTATAAAATTGATGTCCAACCAGATTAATATGTGAGATGTAAAAATACCAGGTCCTACTGCCCTGCTGGTGGTCTTCCAACAAGGATCATACCCTCGTCCTCCTCGGTCTCCATTCCAGTATCGCTACCCCCCTTCCTCCATTGGCTCGACGCAGACGATGCAATCGACGTACTGGAGCCCCTGCTTGCTTCCATAAATGTTGCCTGCAGGGTAGGCGAGGATGTGTCTCCCTGCGCCACCACGGAGGGCACGGGGGGGTTCGTCTGCGGGTCCCGTGCCCCATATACATCCCCGGAACTTGGCACTTGTCCGGATATTTCACGTAACGCCTCGAGCATCTGATCGCGCACGCGCGCAGCCAGTGCGGGCACGTCTGCGGCTGTGAGCCCCGTCGTCGGAACCGCGGGCAGAACTGCGCAATATATATAAAAGGTTCATGTCAGCAACACTCCATCTTTGTATTTGCTTCTCATAACATGGGAAGCGATATGGCCCATATATATATATAAAAAGGCACGCACCCCGGACCTTGATCCGCCCAGAATCGAACTTGCCCGGCCTATACATGCGCCAGTAGTTCTCTGTGACGATTGGGATGATGGGGAGGCCGGATTGGATCGCGAGGTGGAAGCCGCCCTTCTTGAACGGGAGGAGGTCGGGCACTTCGCCGCTGTGGCGCGTGCCTTCGGGGAAGATCCACACGGACACCCTGAGGCGCCGCATGAGCTCGCCGGCGGCCTCGAGCGAGCGGATCGCGCGCGCGTTGTTGCCTCTGTCGATGAAGACCGCGCCGGACATGAGCATAAAGGGCCCGAGGGGGGTGTATTGCAGGGATTTCTTGGACATAATGGACGTCCGCTTGGGAATTAGTCTGGGATTTCGGTTTTGCAAGGTTAGACGATGATGGCATCGCGTGGAAGAGGTCAAACTTACTTTCCGACGACGAGGACGTCCAGCATGCTCTGATGGTTGCACATGAACACGCCAGGCCGTGCATCGAGGTTCTCTTCTCCCTCCACGTCGACATGGACATCCAATGAGCGGCTGATCAAGGCGTAAAATATGCGCGCAACCAGATGGTTTGTGTCGAACCGCCGCCCGGCCAGCGATAGGCCTACCGCAGATATCACACTACACGATGCGACTGTGAGGAGTGTGCTGACATATACGGCAATGCGGACGTAATATCGTCCCGTAGGTGATGATGAAGCGATCGATTTGAGGAGGAAGACGGGTAATGAGATATACGCGAGAGGCTTGAACACTGAGACGAGCAGTGACATGGTTTATCTATGAAATGTAACGTGGATGACAGAACCAAAAGGCCCTCTACGTCGAGGAGGATGGCAGGACGACTTTTTTGCTTTGGGAGCAGTCGCCTGAGCTTGGTGGTGGGACGAGTGAGGCACCTGATTTTGGGACTTTTTGCCGGAGTTCAAATTCAAAAATAAACAGTTCTTCCCTTTACTTTTTACTGTACAACCCACCAGCGCCAATCACCGCCGTTCACATGAGCACTCCGACTACGCAAGCTCAAGCTTCTAACCACCCACAACCCCGTGGTACTGAATCTCCCTTGGCGGCCCACATAGTCTAAATATTTACCAGGCAGAGCATTGACTGCAAAGCCTCTCGCAGCTGGAAAGAAATGTACAGCAAAAGACGCGAAGCGGACGCAGAGCGCGAGCGTGGCTGCTGGACTTGCCAGGAGCACTGGTACACGAACGTCGATCAGCCTGGATGGGCGAAGCAAGGTTGAACATGTGCTTGCTTTGGTCAGTCCTGTTGGCACGCCAACCTTTAAGCTTTTCACTCATAATCGTCTAAGAAGAGTGTACCCCCTGTTGAGGAACAACCACCCGTCCCTACTTCTGACCCTTTAGAAGTCGCTGCACAGGTCTATCCATGGCTTTATATGACCTCGACGCTGGAAGCTTGTTTCAAGACTGCAGAGGAAAACGCAGAGGTATGCGTCGGTGATCCCTTCCCCCACCACACACACCCTAACCTCCCACCCCGCAGAAAGACTTGTCGGAGCTCGAGAAAGAGCTCGTCACCGAAGAGGGGGCCACCGCCGACGAGCGGATCCGCTTAGAGGCAGAACGCAATATAAAATTCTTCGAGGAGCTGCAAACTGATACTGTATGTGTATGCGTTTTACCTAACGCCTGGCGCTCATTTTGCTCCCGGGGCAGTTTGTTAGGGATGCACCGCAGATCATGCAGTCGTTCCTGCAGCATGGGGACGTGTGCACCCGCGTCGAAGCCGAGGCGCTGCAGCTGGCGATGCAAGGCCAAGGAACCCCAGACGAGGACGCTCCTCTGCAGGTATATAGAGACATGCTTTCCCACCTTGGTGCGTCCATCCGAACACCCAAAACAATCCTCTGCTAACCGAAACCTAGACGAGCTACACTCGGAAGCTGTCACCCTCCAATCATCCATCGTCAAGCTGACGAGTCTTCCTGAAGCTACTGACAACGACGACTGCTCAACGCCCGGTGAATCAGAGGCTGTTGATGAAGAGGGTTCGAATATGTCCCCGCGGACGCAGATAATCCGCGTCTTTGCGGCGTGTCTTCCTGTTCTGGCAGCGCGGATTGCGAATCTGTCGATGGCTCAGGAGCTGATCGACAGTGCGCAGGAGAATCTCAGCATTAGCCTGCGCATGGAGAGCCTTGGGCTGGAATAAACATACCCATTGGCCTGGGCACAGGTTCCCGTCGATTGGCATGCGCAGGCTGCAAACCAAATACGGACGGGTTATTGCCATGGACATGTGTCACTTGTTTTCTGCTCTGCATTATACCCACATCAATATATCCAAGATTTTTTCTACGGTGCATTCCCGCCATATGCAAGAGAGGCAAAAGGTAAATCATAATGAGCATAGAGGGTTGGCATGTAGAGTTGTAAGTTAAACAATAACACTTGCTATAGGAACGACAGCCCGAACACCACAACGCACCCGCTGATCACGCCCGCCACGATAATCTGCAGCCACGTCGCCATCCGCGGGCCCTCTCCTCCCGCCGTGATGTCGCCCCCAGGCATCCTCCGTTGGCACGCGTTTACGAGCTGATGCACAGACCGGCCGTCCGCGCCCACCGCAACCCACACCGACGGCTCACGCGCAAGCGCCCCGCCCTGCCCCTGCCCCGACGTTTCCACATCCCACGCTACAGCGTGCATGCCCAGCCGCGCCGCAGACTGGTGTATCCGCGCCAGCTGGGCGTCCTTCGTGCGGAATATATGGAGCGCGGGTGGATGTTCGGCTATGAGGGCCTCGAAATTGAGGGCGTCCTGTTGCTTCTCTTCCTCCTCCTCGTGATCCTCCTCCTCGTGATCCTCCTCCTCGTGCTCCTCCTCACCATCGTGCTGGCTGTGGCCATCGTCCGAGTCCAGATCGAAACCGCGGTCGCGGTCGGTCCCACAGACAGAGCCGCGGATCGTGTGCCCGTCCTCGTCGACGAGCACGGTGGGGACGAGGGAGTGTGTCGGGGACGGGTCGCGTGCAATTGTGTGCAGCGGGGGTGCGACCCAGTTGGGGTTGCGCCGGTAGAAGGGGCCCGTGGCGGGCAGCACGAAGGGGTGCTCGCGCCGCAAGGGCGAAGTCTGGGTCTGGGCCTGGGGTTGGCGTTGGACCTGAGATGGGGCCTCTGCGGCGGGGGAACTCTCGCGCAGCGGTGGCGAGGGCGACGGGGACGAGAGGCCAGACTCGGACTCGAGTTTAACGTGGGCGGGGCAGATGGGGGAGTTGTTTTGTCGTTTGTGGCCAGCCATGGGTGTTCCGCAGGTGTGGCAATGTGGTCTCTTGCGCAGAGACGGCGAGAGGGACATGAGAGTGATTCTGGTGTTGTGTAAGAGAAGTGGATTGCGTTGTGCGTGGCTTTACCTTTCTTTGTCTGCCGATTGTGGGTCGAAAAAGCTGAAGGATTTCCGAGGCCACCTGAGAATTTATGGCGGCTATGAGAAGAGGGTTTACATTTAGCGCACAAAACAGTGTAAAGGACAATTGTTTGGGACGATACAGAGGATCTGACAGAGGCGTTGACATTAGTTACGACTTGGAGTCGCGACGCAGGAGAATAACAGTTGCTTTTGTCTGGCACCACCGACGTTGGAAACGGAGTCAATCATCACCTGGTTACCACTGTCAAAAACCTTTTTTCGCCCGCTGATAAGATAAGATTGCAAGCAAAGCTGTTTCCTTTTGTTGCAACCAACGTTCAATAGGAACTTGGGTGTGTCTAGTTAGTGTTTAGGCCCAGATGCCGATGCGGCTGACCATGGGTTCCACTTGTCAATTTACAACCAGCGTTCAAGATAAACAAGATTGCTTCCTTTCCACATCTTTGTATCTCGGACAACCAGCCTCGACTTGTGGGCCTCACCGCAGCTCCTGAAGTGAAATCTAGAGCTTCCTCTGCTGGAGACGAAGGCCGATTATCGATACCCCAAATGGTCGACACTTTCCTTGGTAGTCTCCTGTAGTCAGACTAATAATTTCGTGCCCTTTTGATGCTTGGAGACGACAGTGCAACAGACTATTTCCTTGGTGTTTTGGAGTCAAAGTTAACTGATTATTGACAGACCGATAGCCCTCTTTTCTCTCTAACACTTGCTAGGCCAACCGCGCGTCGCCCAAATGGTAGGTGTCCAGCTTGCTTGGCGTCCCGGCTTTACAATTAACGTTACATCGTGGTGGTATGCGAACCCTACCATGACCCAACTTGGGGGAGTCTGGCCTCGGATGACAGGATTACAATCTTTCAGCCAAGATACGAAAAGACACAAAATACCTTTCCTGCTTCAAGCTGCTTGTGGCCAACTGTAAATCGATCTCCTCGCACTGCATCTGCTCTTGACGCTACCCTGGAGTGCAGACCCTCTGGGGACCGGGAAACTTACGTTTCTTTTGGCAGATATAGTGCCTCCTTCGCTCAGAAGCCTGGGCAAAGTACAACTTTAAACAGGGCTGCATTTTTTACAGACTACGACACACTTTTTCACGGGCGAGACACAGGCACGCTCTTTCGGGATCCACCGCGTCTACTTCCACTATATACTCGATCGATTTCCTCACGTGGACCGCGTCGAATCCTAGACAGTCGCGTCGACGCGTTCTGTTTAAATCCAACAACAGATACAAAGCCCTGGGGGGTATAAAGACCATGGAATTCTGCTCTAGGATCTCCCCATCGCTTAACCTCATTTGCGCATCTGCCACTTCCTCATATTCAGCTTCGCTCATAAAGCACTCTAAGTCACATCTCCTTCACATCTCCTGCTTATCGCCTACCCACCCCCTCATCACCGCCGTCAATCTCTAGCACCACCCCGCCTTTCACCAGTTTACTCTTGCCCTCATCAACGATCACCCCGCCCGTCGCCAAATCGTCCCGCCCTTCACCAAAATCATGCTCGCCTTTGCCAGATCAACCCCCCCCCAACCCAAATTCTCAAATATACATTCCACCATGATCCATTTCACTCCCCCCACCGTCTTCGAAAGCTTCTCGAACGACTTTTTAAGCGTCTTCTCCGGGACATTCAATACCATCGCTAAAGTCTTTGCTCGCTCAGTGTCGGTGATTGATATTATCATTCCCTCCCCAACCCGCACTCTCCATGTCAACTACCCGCCTTCCCGCACCGGCACGTATACTGGAGACTGTGGGCATATTGACCTCTGGATACTCGGGTGCCTTGCCTTCTTTGCCATGAACACTCTCATTATTGGGCGTTTTCTCAAGAAGGCAAAAACAATTTCTCGAAAGTGTCGGAAGAAGCGCCAGGCTAAGGCGAATGGTGCTCGGTGCACTCGGCAACGGGTCACCTTCACCTTCATCTCCTGGGCACTGTGGGCCTCGTTCACAGCTTTCGCCGCCGATACTCTTCGCAAACTCATTTCAGCCTTCACGACCATTACTACTGCGTCGAAGACCCTCGTCATCAGTGTCATTGGGCTAGCATTTGCCCAATCCTCCTGGGATCCAGTTGCAGCCTTTGCTCTGGGTTATACTATCATGCGTTGTCACCTTCTCTATTCATCTGCACAGCTCTGTTGTATATGGCGCGACATGCGCCAATGGAGCAAAAATTCCTTGTTGCGTCGATTCAGCGCAGGAGTGGAGCAAGAGGCCAATCCAATTGTACGTATCCTCTTCATCCTGGGTTTATGGCCTTACTCATGTATATGGCAGCCCGCCAAGAAGCCAAAGGTCAAGAAGATGAAGCGGGATTGGTATAAGGGCCGGTGGCGCCCAGCGCGACTTGTTATCCTTCCCTCTACCTCATCATCCTCGGGGCTGAACGGCCCTTCGTCGGCAACGACCTCCGCAAGTTCCACTTGTCGCAAAAAGCATAAGCACAAGAAAAAGACCTAACAACAGACTATTCGACCCCCATTTCGATACGTACCTCCTACGCTTATATCTGGACGCTCCCGGATACGTGAAGAAGCATCTCACACCAGATTATTCAACTCTCATTTCACTTGCACACAGCCTATCTGTACATCTGGATGCGTCGGATACAACGTGAAGCAGCATATGTTCCTACCTTGGACGCATTCGGATACAACGCTCACTCGAACAGCTTGTCGTATACACTGTGAAGATGGATACTAGCGCCCCTTCTTGGGGTTTCGCCACCTCAGCTGGCTGGAGTGACGGAACATCAAGAAGGGTTATCCATTTTCGTGGGGATCGACATATACGTTCTCGGTATATTATTTCCTGACAAAATTTCAATCGACTAACTTGCGCATCAGCCGAGCTCAACTTCGATTGCTGTCGCACATTCTGCAACCATGAACGAGGCTGCGATTTCATCAATGCAACTATGTGCGTTGTCGCTCCCTGTATACATCATTTCGTTTGAACTTACCTATTCATAAAGTTAGTGATTAAATGACTTCATAAACGCTGAAACGACATTGCACGACTTATGACTCCTGCCACGACCCCTCTGCCCATTTCCGCAGCCGTAGTCAACGCAGTTTTGTATAAATATGTATGTTGCCTCCTTTCCTGTACATTGGACTCCAGCTTATTTTCTTCTCTAGTCAATGAATTCTAAGACGACTGACGACTTTAATGATTTACGACCCTTTCCACGACCCCGTTCTTTCCTCGCCACTGCGAAGGGCACGACTTTTGTATGTTATCCCTCTCCCATACACCATGCTTCAACTTACCCGCTCACGTAGCTGATGAATACTGAAACGACGCTTCTATGATTTACGACCCTCGCCATGATATCCTCGCGCATTCACATTTCCACAGCTTGAATCCCCCCTTGCATCAAAATCTCCTTTGTACGTTCTCGCCTTCTCCACGCTATGCTTGGGTTAACCCGCTCGATGTATACACAGTCAATCTTATGACTGTTGCCACGATCCGCTTGATTTGTAGACCTCCTCTGCCTTACTTTGCCCTTTGTAACTTTTTATCTCGACTTTCGCTTGGTCCGATCTGTATCTGGAATTTCCCGTTTCTCCTCATGCCCCGAATATAATTACATGTGTAGATGTCCCCTTTGCAAAAATAAATTCCAATTTCAAGCCTCTATCAGCCCGAGCCAATGCTCATGCATCATGCACGAGGGTATTAAGCAGCCTTATACGTCAACGAAGATAACTGAAAATACTGTAATGGATGAATACTGTATAACCCCATCACAACACCAGCTCTTCCAACGAGTAAAGGCCCACACCCATCCCAGCCTGCTCCTGCGCAGTCTTCCGTTTCTGCCGCCAGTCCTGCTTATCCTCCACCTCCGCCAGTGGCGCGTTCACGCCGTCCTTCCGCGCACGGGCGGCGTCCCGCACCGCCCGCGCATGTGCCCCCCCGAACGCGGCGAGCGGGACGCGCAGCTGCTCTGTCGCCTCGACGAAACTAAGCTCGGGGGCGAGCTGCTCCCGGATGTGTGCAAGGAGGCGCTGTGCGCCTGGTGCGCCGAGAAGTGTTGGGAAGGATGCGTCCAGGAGGGTCTCGAGGAACGGGATTATCTGCGACGAGAGCGTGAGCGTGAGCGTCCCGAAATAAAAATATATAGATAGATGGGTGTAGGGGAAAAAGGTGGGGCATTTTATGAAGGCTATAAAAGAAAAAAAAACCCACTTTATCCAGAGACGGCACGTCACTGGCGAAACCGCCGTCATGCTTATCGTCGCCCGCGGCATACCGGTCGCGGTGTTTGCCCTTCTTCGCGTACTTCCTGTCTTTCTCCCCTAAGACGACCAGCACGCCGTCTGCGTTCCGCCCGAGCTCCTTCTTCGAGGGCAGCAGCTTCGCGCGGCGCCCGCTGTGCGCGATCCACCCGTCGAGAACGCGGAGGAGCGGGATGAGCTGGTCCGCGGTGCGGAAATGTGCGCGGAGGGAGATGCGGAGGGGTGTGGATGATGTGGCGTAGGATACTGCTGCGGCGAGGAATGGTGCTAAGGGCGGGATTGATGGTGATGATGGCAGCGCTGGGGGGTCAACGGACATCGCGTCGGGGTCCTGCGATGCCTGGTTTTGTGTTCGCTTAAGGTGGGCAGCCGTTACGGTTGCGAGGCTCTCGATAAGCTCGTTCTCGCTTAGATCGATGACGGAAGAGAGCGATAGTTGAATGGATTCCTATATGGTTGGTTAACGCGTGTTAGCGTGTTGTGGGAATAGTGATGATAGAATACACGTACCCAATCGTTCCTAGCTCGCAGGGCAGCTAGGAGTCCCCCTTCCACCATGCCACTGCCTACGGCTCGCTGGACGAGCAAATGGTGTACGACATCGGATGCATAAGGTGTATTTGGGGCTGCTCCAGGTGCCAACACAATATTAAGAATATCTTTCACGAATGCAAAACCCAGAAGCGGCCCAATCTGGGATGATAAAATATAGATGAGTACTTCCAACTTCCAGCATACTGAGCACATTTGGGAGTCACATACCGCCGATTCGGAGGTGGGAGGTTTTAGTATTGACTTGCCACTTGGTACAGCGGCTGCCTCTACGCTCGCCTGTCCCGTGGTGTGTACTTGCGCTGCTTCAGATGCTTTCCGTTCCCACTCGAAGAATAAAACGCTCGCCGCTTGTGGTTTGTTCTGCACCATCGCACTCTGCATCGCAGCCACTAGGTTCACTTGTTGAGCATCGTAGGGCAAGGTTTTCGAAGTTCCTTCGCTGAATGAGAGTCCGCCACCCTCCCCGGTTGCATCGCCATCCACAATCCACCGCTCTCCCGCTGAAGCGCGTCCGAGAGCTTGTCGCAGCGTAGACGTGGCAGGTACCGTATAAGGCACGATGAGGATCGAAGCTCGAGTTTTTTTCGAACCGGCGGTCGCGGATGACGAAAAAGAAGGCGTTATGGTTAGTACTGCGTGCCCGGTTATTGTAATCTTTGTGTTATTGATGGGTGATCCAGCGAGCGTGAGTCGTAGTGGGCATGCGTTCGGGGAAGGGGAGGCTGTGGTGAGGGCTGACGCAGATGCGGATGGAACAGGGACGAGTTGTGTAGCCAGGAGTACTGCGTATTGCAAATCCCACAAAAGCAATGCTAGTTCGGAATTTGTGCCCTGGGTGAAACCAACCAAGAGTACATGGGACGATGTCAGAGGTAGAAGGGCGATAGGTGAATGCAAAGGTGATGACGCTGCATTTTTAGAAGAAACAGGTGGTTTTTGGGGAAGGAAGGCGAGACCTTTGAGTTGGAAGGACGAGATAGGTATTGACGCGAAGTCGGCGGGTGTTGGTGACGAAGACGAGGATAACGAGAGTTGAAACGCAGTCCATAAGCCAGTGTATTCCAAGATGCTGAGGCAACCCGATGAGCTACATGTTACAGCGGCGACTCGCTGCAGCGAAAAGAAGCTAAGTCAAAGGCGTGGATTGTACATAAAATCGAGCTTACCTTGGGTTCAAATGGCTGCTCGCACTCTCCGAGTAGAGTGATTGTGTCTTCCGTGTCGATAGAGAGGAGCTCTATGCCAAGAGATCCTGACCGGGCAAGGACCATAATAAGAACCGTCTCTGTAGCTGCTGCAACAAAGCTACATTGTTTTGGTGGAAAAACCCAAGCCTCCAATAGCTGAGTACTGTTTTCAGGACCTTCTCTTACGACCTTGGTCTCAAGATCGGTATCAGAAAGGGTGATGGTACCATTCGGTGAAAGGAAAAGCAGTCGTTGGGCATTTTCAAGGCTTAAAATGGCAGTGATTCGGTGTGACATCTATACGAAGTATTGAAACGTAACTCAAGGAGGGGAAACGGCCGACATACTGTTGCAGTAACTTTTGGTTGTGGTGCTGCCGCCAGTGTCCGTGAAAGTGAATCTGACCAGCGCCAAACCGTACGGCTACCCTCGTCAGATGACATGTCGGAGGATGCTTCAATAGCAGCATAAGTGATACATGTCCGCTCACGAGTTGTGATGAGTGGAGGACACGAAAAAGTCGTTGATGGACCCAGTGTATGCGAGATCACTGAATGGAGTGTTGCGATCTAAGCACTGGTCAATGGACAATCATCTCTTATATGCCATAGAACATACATCAAGGACATGCACACCGTCGGCTTGCACAGCAGCAGCGACCTGGCCCTCACCGCTTCCCGAGCTCGCCACGGGGTTGTAGCTGGAATATACGGCTGGCCTGTTGTTCCCTGATGCTGCCCGGGGCTTCTGAGGGCCAGCATAACTCGCCAATAGAAATGGCTCGCCGAGCCCAGCCATTATGGGGGGGTAGGGATTCGGGTTTTTAGTACCAAATTTTTGCTCAGGTGATTGGCTGATGCTAGCGGGGTTAGGGTCTAATTAGCCGTTGACGAACATATTGGTCACCGTTTAGTGTTGGACATGTTACAAAACGGTACCATGGCTCTACGCATGGTGATGCCTCGCACTTTGAGAACACGAAGCCACCAACTAGACTTCAAACGGCTAATCCAGACTACCCCTGCCAGGAGAGACCGCTCTTTCACCAATCTTCTCGCAGATGCAACACCACCAGCTGTGCAAGTTGCTTCAATAGGAGAAGATGGACTTCGCTTAGCGGATGGCCTGCATATTCCCGCTGCATGTATATTTTTGGAAGGCAAAGTTTTCCTATGGGACGTTCCTCAGGCGAAGCGCGATACACCATGGGCCGGCTGGGGCACAGAGCACTTTGAACTGTTTGATGTCATCATCCCCAAACCTGGCATGTCCTCAATCCCAACGTACTGCGTTGTGTGCTGAAATAATGGATAACACAGAAATCCTCCTGCTAGGAACCGGCAAATCCATCATGCCTCCCCCCTCAGTGTTACGAACATATCTAAACCAGCTTGGTATCCAGCTCGATGTCATGGATACGGTCAGTGCTACTTGATCTAACATATAGCATACTCAAGCCCAATATCTGACCAGAGGAATGCTTGTGCGACGTATAACCTTCTGGCTGAAGAAGGACGTCGAGTTGCTGCAGCCTTGCTACCTATAAGCTCACATACATGGAAAAAAGCTGCTATGCCACACCAATGAGCTCATCTTTCTGCCCTTGCCAAGCTGCGCGTGTTGGATTCACGCTCACGACACACGCTATGCTAAGAAAAACAGGTTGTCAAACTACTTTTTGCATATTGTTTAGCTCAGGCTGTTAACGCCATCGTTAAACGTTGTCATTTGGCTCGTTCAAGGACCAAATTGTGGCAACTCGCCATTTTGGTGAACAAGAAGTAAATATTCCATAGCAAAATGTCAGCAAAAAACCTCGAGCATGATGGGCTGATATTCTGCCCTATGAATAAGAACAGTGGTTGAACGTTAAGTCGAGTGGCTTCACGGAGGTCGCGAGCAGTCCAATTCCATTTAAAGATTTCAAAACTCCGACTTTCCTTTCCCACCCGTCATTATTCCCCGAACATATTCAGAGGTCGCTCAAACTTGGGAACGATGAGTTCGTATCAATCCAGCGCCAAACCGCGCCAGGAGCATGTTGACCCGACACCTATGCCTCCCAATGTGCCCCATGTCACCGAATTGGGCGCTACGAGCGCACCTCTAAAGAGTGCAGCATTCTTCATCGGGGCGTATTGCAAGGATTACAATGGTATGTGGCTTGAATATCTGTCAATGCTGCTCATGAAACAGCACCATAGATGATTTCATGTTGTGCAAGAACGAGACGCGGGACCCGGGCCATTGCTTGAAGGAAGGACGACGAGTGACGCGGTGTGCGACCGATCTGTGCGTTCGTTATAACCTACGTGGATATCATTTCGCTCATCACTAGGAATGCAGCATTACCAAGATGCGGGAGAACTGTCTTTCACAATTTGACGCGCACTGGAACTGCTTGGAGCGAAACAACCAGGTGACGTTCTCAGCTACATCTCCCCATCCTACCATTTACATTCGTGGCATGTTCCTTCAGGAATACTACATGTGTCGCAAACCCGAGCGAACGCTGAATTCGTGCATGTTTGAAAAATTGGTATGACATTCTGGGACGTGTTGGTACCTTGCTCATGTTTCCTACGATCCGCAGGGCCTAGTGAAAACCATCCCTGGAACACCTCCTGGTCAAAAACCTATACACGAGGTTTCAAGCCCTATTTATAAAGCCGTCCAGAAATGAGGCTATAGAGATCAAGGTGGTGCATGCAGTCAGGATGGTGTCGACAGAATCCGTTCACCTGTGATTCAGAAGGGCTGCTGGATTATATTGGTGGGAAGAGCTGGACAGTGAGGCGTTCGGCACGCATGCAAATGATGTTATACTGTAATAACACTGCAACCACTATCATTCTGTTCTGAACCTATTTGAGCACCAATATTATTCTGAGCTCCGAAATATTAAACTCTTGATGCAAGAGATACCTAAGGCACTTTCGCGGCGGCCACATCAACTTGAACAACACTGGGCTCACACAATCCTACTAACGAGTCTACAACTTCTCATAGAGAACCTGACACTGAATAACGAACTTGAGGGGCGTCCTTGGTCTGGCTTGCGTCGACGTGTCATCCACGAAATGTTCACGTGTATTCGTCAGCGCACGCAGACGCGTTTTGCTCTTGCAAACTGCAAAGCATTTTCTACAGCTGTTCCTAATTCAGCTACACCACCGCAACATGCCATATACGTCTCTACCTCAACTGATCCCTACTTTAACCTCACGTTCGAAGATTGGTGAGCTACCGGCGTCTAACGTTTATGCGCCATGCCCGTATTAAAGAGGAAGGGAAACAGGCTATTCAGACACAAGGATCCCCAAGCTCCTCTCCTTCTCATGTATCGAGACGCTCCCTGTGTTGTTCTGGGACGGCATCAAAATCCATGGAAGGAAGCCAACCTAAATGCGCTGCGTAAAAGGCCAGAAATCCCCCTAATTCGCCGCCGAAGCGGTGGGGGAACGGTATATCATGTATGTGGTGTTAATTTCTATAAAATGAACACTCGATTTCGCAAAGAGAGAGGAATGGCCTTTCGCAATAGTTTACAAACAAAAAAGCAGGACTACAGTGGCTTATGCTGTTTCTCGCGTATCTAGGATTTGGGGAACACCAACTTCTCCATTCATCTCCCACGGGCGACTTTTGACCGACACGCAACTGCACAGCTTGTTCTCCGCGCCGTGCGCTCACTCGGCATCGACGCTCGTGTAAACGAAAGAAACGACATTTGTGTCGGTAAAGATAAGATAAGTCTCCCTGGCCTTCTCTACTGCATGGTGTATACCGTGCGCCCACGACCACAAACGCTTACTTTGGCGCTATACGTCTCAGGATCAGCCTACAAGATTGTTAGCAAACGCGCGTACCATCACGGCACGATGTTAATATCCACAAAATTGGACACGTTAGGTGATCTATTGCGCACGAACAAGGTGAGATTTCGGGATATGCGGTTTTGACAACTTTCTGGACGCGTATATTACGAGAAGGCAGAAAAGGGAAACTCGAAGCCAAAACTGCGATACCTTCCCGGTTCAAGCCGCTGTCTTCCCTTGCCTCTCGAGCTGTACACTGTTCCTGTCCGCTATTTGTTTCACACTTCTCAACGATCCCTCCAGGAAAATATGATATCCAAAGGGGTTGCCTCCGTTCGCTCGCCCGTGTGCAATCTGCAGCAATATAGCTCCACAGTCTCGCATGGAGATTTTGTGGCAGCTGTGATATCTGAATTCCGAAAAGAGTACGGGATCGATGAACAGGTCTGACATTCCTGGCTCTACCCTTTCTCTCTGCATTCCCGGCTGATAGATCTCAGGAGTGTGTAGTGACCAACATCGACGAACTGAAAAACATTGACTACATCCGCCAAGGAATGGCCGAGCTATCTGTGAGTGACATCCCAAGAATAACAAAGGCCCCTACCTCATTGGTCTTTCTAGAGCTGGGACTGGCAATATGGCCAGACACCAGAGTTTACCTATGCAGTGAAAGAGTCCTTCACTTGGGGTGATATTGTAGGTCCACTCCTCTCAGTCGCGATATTAACTTCTAATCATGCACCACGCCACACTTCACCAGTCAGCCGAGATAAAATCGAAACATGGCATCATACAAGGGTGCTCCATCGGACTCGAACGGCCACGCGGCGCTGGTGCATCCACTACTTGGCTAGCCGTGTTAGGTCAGTCCTTAGAAGGCCAACGGTATGGCTGTATCGGAATCAGTGATGAAGATGGTCCCCAGAACGACGTTCAAACGTGGCTTCGGGCTGTAATGTCCTAAAATTTCCTTCGAGGCTTTTATTTCAAGTAGCCGCGAATAATAGAAATTTTGCAGTGGAGCTCCACACGACCTCATCAACGTGGCCAGCGACGACCACGGCCTGCATAGCACCTATGAGAAGCTGTGCGTCGCCTAACCCGTTCTAGGAACCTGTCAGAAGGATGCGATTGCGCCGGGCCGCAGACACAAGTGCGCAGATGCGCCACGCTAGATCACGTGCCTCCAAAGCAAATTGTGCGAGACGAAGCTCTTTCATAGGAAACTGAAAACTGCCCACGAGAGGCTGTGTGGATCCAAAGTATCTTGGGGATCACTGCTTTCAGGGCGTGGCCTTGGGGAAAAAAATAATTGCCGCATGTGCAGCGCTTCACCGTTAGGGTAGCTATGGGCCCGCTGGCGCACACTTCCAGAAATGAGGGGCAGTGGAGGTGGAATTGATACATGCGGCTTCAGCGTTTCCTCTAAGCGCGATGCCAATAATGACAGGAAAGTAGGGTAACAATAACACCACCAAGAAAATCTCGCTTATGTTGTACGTTCTGTGTACCACACACTACCCGTGTCATACCCAGGAGGGGCAATGGGATTCGACTAAGACGGGGTTCCGCACACGTTCAGCCAAAGGCAATACATGTCCATAACGAAGACTTACGGTTTGCCCGCGCTTATGGCCTGTGAGCCGTTCGTCCCGCTTCATCATCATTTCCTCCCATTTGTCGACGTGGTATCGTGGGGGCTGCGCGCCATGAGTTGGGTTGTGCACACAAGTCATTTATGGTCAATTTTGATGCACCTTTCCCATGTTTTGCGCCCTGGCAGATATGCTCGATAGCGTTCCGGCAGCGCCGAACATGGCCGTGAGCAGACCTTTTAACGAAAGATTAGCCGTATGATGAGCAATAAGCATGAGATTTCAGTACCAAATGGAATGAGAGCTTCCCAAGGCACAGGCATTTCGATAAAAAGTTTAATGGATACTGAGCGTCGCAGTGCTCGTTGTTGCGAGCTCCTATTTGTCTATGCTTGGTTCTCATACTTTCGCTGCCATTGAACAAATATTTGCGCTGCCACAATCACCTTGCACGACGATGAACGTCATCTTGTTGTCCATACACCCATCATTTATGGCTTCTCCGAGTCGTTGACTAGCTTGGCGGGAATATTTACCGGCTATGCGTTTAAGGGCATGACTACTATTGGAGTCCCTATTTTATCAACGACTGGAACAATGCCAGTGGGCTACATTATGGGAATTGGCCCAAATTAGGGACTGAACGTCCGAAAGAGAAAGCGAAGGAATAATATGTAAACAGAAAACAAAACTACAAGTCCATAATTCGGACTCCTGAACAGTCGGCTGGATCCGACCGGTACTATGTCATGGCGATCTATGAGGTAGAGATGAGTACATAGCGCTTAAAATCAAGATCCAGGAAGCAACAGCCCATTCTGGAAGCCTTATCCCAAAGGCTCCGAGCGATCGACAAGGCTGTTGCATATTCCATTATACATATGTGCGATGTGCGCGGAGTCCTGTTCCCCATATCGACGAATATCTGGGGCAGGGGCCATCGGAATGTTGCGCCCCAGAAAATCACTGAAAAGTGACTCCATCATCCCAGAAGGGGCGGCGTCAATATCCCTTTCGGTTGGTTGGGAAGAGGTATTATGGAAATATGATTCTGTCGATAAAGAGCGATTGAACGGAATTGGGAGGGACGCCGGGTTTGGTCTGCTTCGCGACCTGAGGGTGCGTTCTCGAGGAACGCGGCCGCCTCCATGTGAATGGCCCCTGGGGGCTAGATACTGTTGCGACGGGACGCCGAAACAGGGTTGATAGGGCCCTGCCCGTGGTGGGACAGGAGATGCTGTATGGCCTCTGCCGCGCGATGGTGGGTATGATGATTCTGGCGCACTAGCAGGCAAATAGTTCCGCGGTAATAAGCTCGGAGATCTATAATTGGTGGTGATGGTACTCTGCCCACTGGGAAAATGACGCTCCTGGATAATGTCAGACGAATAAGCACTGAATGTTGATGTCGAGGGGGAACGGCTGACAACACTCATATTATCTTCAGGAAATGGGGACGGCGACTGAAGGGTATCATTGATGGAAAAATATGGTACGCTGGAATCAACAGGCGAATTAAACCAGTTCAAGAGGGGCACCTGGTCTCCGCCAGACTGTTCTTGAAAGTCCCCCCCGTAAAATGCATCGGTTGTGGAAGCGTTATGGCTGGAGATGGTATCATTGCGCCCCCAGTTCATGATGTCACGCGCCGAGATAGCTGCTGTGTTATTTATATATTGTGGTTGGCTGTTGGAGGTGTCGAAGTCGCCAAATAATAAAACCGAGTCATCAAAGGGCGCATCTTGCAGCGCTGGAAGCGAGGTATGGACCTCAACATTACGCATATTCGTAACACCCATATTAAGCGGGTTGGCGTATGGTATTGCCAACGGTGGATCGTAGGCATCCTGTTGTGGGCTCCTGACCACGGGTGGGGGCATAGTCTGGGCAACGCTAAGTGTGTGGCCTGTTGGGTCGTTATACATTGGGAACACATCTTCTCGGCTTAGCCGCATGATATGGTCGCCAAGTGTGGTGCTGGTAGTGTGTGGGACAAGACGTGGTATGGGATTTGAAGGAGAATCGTGAACAGCTGCCGATGAAGCGCTCACGGGTAGTGTGATGGGTACGAGGGAGGATGTCGGCGCATATGAACCATCCAAGGCGAGCTCGCCTGATTCAGAACCACTCGATGGTGTCATTCCATGTCCAAGGGAAACACCCCAGTTTGCAAAGAACTGCGTCATTGAACATTAATGAATCATTGAAACAGGGAAAGTTCGGGGGTGTACCTGTTTGTCGATGTGTTTCAAGGTTTTCGGTACCTTGCGACACTTCTTGCGTTTCAATGCATCGGTTACTTTAGGCATGGGGCGCGGATTAGATGCCAGGAGAAATAACAGCTGAGGCTGGAATGAACTTGAAGATTGAATCATATATAGATACTTATAGATGGGTCGCAACGTGTTATCCTGCCGCTAGTCATAGCCACGAATCTGGGGGAAGAGTACCCATGTCGTACTCAGATGTCGGTGGGTCCATCCTTATACTTCGCCTGAGTGCAAGATCGCGCACCTTCTACCCAAGAGGTCATCAGTAGATCAGATAACATCATGTTTCTGGAAAATGAATAGCCCCAGGATGGCGGATATGATGCTGTGTTTCATCGGACGCGTTCCTATTATTGGATCCCAAAAGAGAGTGGCGTAACATACCAGTAAGTTTGCGTAATCATTATAAGATTAGATGGTTGTACCTTTTGAGGCACCCACCCTTCGCAACGCTGCCATCACATATGACATTTCCTCACCATCTACACGAGGTTTCCATGCTCCAAAGGCGATACCTTTCTCCTAGCATCTTTTGTTCACCGGCGTTTAAATAGAACTTGAAGAAGCCGGCGCCTTGGCCCTGACCAGTTGATACAAAAACTTGAACAGTGTGGCGCAGGTTCGCATGGTTTAGCCTACAACGCAGACCGCCTGGAAAAAAGGAAACAGAGAGGAACGATAAGAAGTGAGCAACTGTAGTAGCATCTGAAGGTATATTTCATGTGGTCCCCTTGGCATTTAAGGCCCAACAAGCCTGGTGGCGCTCGCCACACTTGGTAATCTCGCTAGCACCATAAGTCAGGGTTATACCTTCCAGATGGATTTTGGAAAAAAATTCTGTTTTCCAATACAGCAAAATGGCCAAATTTACCTGTTCCAAGACAAATCTACCGATGCCATCGGTAGGCTGTATTCCTACATGGTCATCATGGATGGTATGGATGAATGGTAAATTGTATGTTTCGTGTTGAACTTTGGTCTGAGTGATGGGGTTCGAATCCTGCTGTGTGCATTATTTATTTTTTTGGTCCTTTTATGGGGTTACTCATTTTGCTACATAACTGACTGTTGTATGGTGCTATGCTTATCCCTACGAGTTCATGGCATTGGCGTTAACTTAGCAGCTCGCCGCGAAAAGCCACACCTTCTATTGGCTGTTTCGAGCGATCCAGGCAAATTTGAGCGTCGGGAGGGGCATTTTCGCAGTTCAGACAAACCTTGGGTCAAATTCAGACAAAAACTGACTTTTTGACGATAGCCTTTGTGGTATAATTTAGGGAATGCTCATGCGCTCAAGCGAGGAACGGCATCGTCCATATTTCTGAACAGCAAATGATGTTTGACTGATGATAACGGCAATTACGATACGGAGTCCGTAAAAGATTCAATGCGCCATTGGCCCGACACAGCTCACATGAATTTCCCTCCTTTGGATAATTGTCCTTTTTCTGTCCGGGCACATAGTTCGCTTTAAACCCATCCGAATTGTCCCCCACACACGCACCCATGGTCACCGTGGTTCCGGCATGTTCTTGGACGAGACACTTCATGGACACCGGGGGGCGTGTCGACACTGCGCACTTTTGCTTCGCCGTCGCGCCAGGGACCAATTTTAAACAGTGTTCCAAAAGCGCATAAAATAGGGATGGGGATTTAATTCCCTGGCTTACGCCGGGTATCCATGGGGTCTGATAATAAGTTTTGAACCTCGAGACTTAACGAGAAGGGAAAGCGCCTCAGCCAGTGCGAATCAAGGGCAACGCAGGATAGCAGCTCCAATTTCAGCCTTACGATATTGGGCCCTTGTTCGCACGTTTTGAGAGATTAGCGCTTATCAACGCGCTTGATCACAATGCTGTTTCAAGCCGGCGGCGCGGTAGCGCATACGCACAGTACACAAGAGGGCAGGAATGACTCGCAGTGACACGTCAAATGTGAGCCGTCCGGAATGCAAATATAAGTAGATATATATACGTGTGTGTATTGCTGGACGATGGACAATGCTATAAAAAACAGATATCGATGTTGTAAGTGTTTGGTAGATATACAGTTGGTAGAAGACCCAGGAAGATGTTTCGGTCAATGCACCGAATGGCCTTCACGCCTTGGTGGTTGTAGCTTCCATCGCTCTGCTTCCACCGGTATCAGACAGGGCAGAAGAGGATGTTCGGGCAATGCTACTGGAGCTTGAGATTGTTTTACGAATAATTGGGCCCGATCGCAGGCGTGCAGATGTGCGCAGTGGCACCTGGAGGTGCTTGCTGGATTTAGCTTGCTGTTGCGCCCTGGGGGGAGTAGCATGGCGCAACACACGAGCCCTTGTTGATCGACTAGGAGGCGACAATTTCGAAGGATAGGATAAGATAACTTTGCGTCTTTTGGCCTGTGGAATATTCTGATCAGAGTCGGTGAGGGGCGTTAGTGCCTTCACATCGCTGGAGGAATAAGTATCTTCCGAGTCTTCGCCCATCTCGCTTGTATCCGCCATTCCAATTTGCTGATCGGAGATCTGGCGCTTGTATATCGGCAAGTGGTGTCGACTAAGGGGAAGCTTAGACGCCATGTCGTTGATGGGGGAACTTTCATCGGAGTCAAGAGCCATCGTCCCTTCTTCAAGTAATTGGACCCTGCGTTTAACATTAACAGCTTCTTTGCTTGGGTAGGATCGCTTTCTCCCAACTATTGATGGTGACTCGTCAAGAATCATGGACGATGATGATTCAGAGGAAGTGCGGGTGCACAGCGAGGACCTATTTCCAGTAGTACTTAAAGCAGTCGAACGACTAGCTGCTGATGATGACGCGAAAGAGGAGAGATGACCTCTTGGAGGCCTGAAAGACCCCAAAGGAAGAAGCGGGGTCTGGAGTGTGATATTGAATTCGTCTTCTTCGTCATCCGTGTCGTCGTCAGACATACTGTCGTGGTTAGCGATGGTGATTGTTATATCTTCCGCGCGACTATGATGTAGGTGAACCCCATGAAGATAGTTTTCGTCGCTCAAGTCCCTAACGAAGCCGGGGTTCAATGGCTTACGCGGTGACAGGAGCGACCGGCGAAAATCCTGTTGAGGAGGGTCCTCAGGAATGGGAGGGTAGATTGAGGGATCTAGCCCATGCGACGCTGATTGCGACGGTCTAAGGCGCGTGGTGATTACTTGAGGGGTAGGTGGGTAAGCGGATGGGAATGGAGGATATTTTCTCCATTCTTCTACATGCTCCTGGGTGATGAACACATCTTTAGGGGACTCTTCTTGGCCGTTGTCATCATTTGTGGTCGATGTATCGTTCTGATTGATTAGTTCTGTGGTGGACGCGTCGGGAGGGTATCGAATCTGGCATGGATGAGGGATTAGTCAGACTCAATTTCAGCTTCGCAATAAAGAGTCACTGACCTGACTTGCTTCTGGAGCTGGATCGAGAGTCTTCTCGGGCTGGGAAACATTTTTTGCTGTGACATCAGAAGGTCGCTTCGAAACTTGTTCGGGAGATCGCCTTGCTCTTGATTTCTTTGGGAACTGCAATGCATTATTAGATCCGGGCTCGGTTCGAGACTGCATCGACGAGATAGGAGTGTCAGAGAGGTCTGACTCCGAATCAAGACTGGCTGAATGATGACCAAAGTTTCTCCATCTCTCCAAGGCAAATTGGATAGGAAGTATCGAGATTGTGAAAATGAAATCCCCAAACATCCTCAAGATATCCAAGGTTGCGTCAAGCGTCGACGTATATGGTTTGAGCAGAGGTCGTATGATGTGAAGATAAATAGGTTCAGCGCCCTAAAGACTTCACTGAATAGACAATTTACATATGGAGAGGTGGAGACATACCCTTGCCCTTGTCAGTATCAGGAAAAGGAGAGCCATAGACTTGATTTCATCATAAAATGGGATAAATAAACTGATGATTCCTTCCACCAAGCGTTCGTAAGTAGTAAAAGTACACTTCATTGAGAATTAATTGAAAGTTTGTCACGCCTTCAGAGAGCTTTACGCACCCATACTATCCAGATAGCAAGGCAACCTTTCATGTCTCGTTTCCTCTGCGACGCTGCTCGCAAGCTTGGCTGACCGCCGTTGCGAGAAGATGCTCTCGGCTTTTTGAGAGTCTTGTATGATTCGTAGACGTTCAGGAACAGCATTGCCAGGCGGAGAATGGGGACGAAGAGAGGCATTTTGAATGAGATTTACTGGACGGGGAATCCAGGACAAAGCACGGTGAGAAAGTTGGTAGACCGCACCCCCCGCAGCGGTTTATTTAGACCCGTAGACCCAGAGCAGCAGTTTACCACGCGTTGTGAGGTTATAAAGAGGAGAAGCCAGTGAGTTGGTGGTCTGCAAGGTGTGTTCGAAACGTTGATGACTCTCGCTTATGTAATCCTGCTCGATAATAGTCAAAGCGCCCTTGGTCAAGGTCACCGTGACCAACCTCTCTCTTCCACTTTCATCCTCGTTTATAACATGCCGAAAATCAGGACTACAAGAACAAAGAATCCTCCAGAAGGATATGAGGATATTGAAGCGGTAAGCCCTGAAGAATATGAATGGACGACGGGCAGCTCATGCCATTGAAACAATAGATTCTCGATGACTACGCAAAGAAAATGAGGGATGCTGAAAACGAATCGCACGAGGGAAAGCGCAAGGCAGAGTCTCTTTGGCCTATAATGAGGATCTCTCACACTCGGTCCCGTTATATTTACGAGCTTTACTACAAGCGCGAAGCCATCTCGAGGGAACTGTACGACTGGCTCTTAAAAGAAGGGTATGCCGATGCAAAGTACGTGTGCTGGTCATCCACGCCCCCGTGTATAACTAACCCTGCCCCTTTCCCAGCTTGATTGCCAAGTGGAAGAAAACTGGCTATGAAAAGTTGTGCTGCTTGCGTTGCATTCAAACAAGGGTATGTGATGATATGGAGACTACTGCCCCCCTTTTCCCTAACATTACGCCAGGACATGAACTATCAGGGCTCCACATGCGTCTGTCGCGTTCCTAAAGCTCAAGTACGGACCGGGACAGTGGTGGAATGTGTTCACTGCGGTAAGGCAATTATTTCACATACGGAGATCATTTCTCATTCAATGATGCAGGTTGTCGTGGTTGTAGTTCCGACTCATGATTGATCCGTAGGTCGCTGGATTCAATTGTTGGTGCTGTCTCGTGCATAGAATATTAAAGTTGGCCATAGTCACTTGGCGATCAACTCAGTCAGGTGTGCTAGTCCCATCAGGGTCATTCTACGCTACTTGTGAGGCTTTCCCGATGGCCCTTACATATCCTATAGCTTTGATGCTCCCATGTCCAATACTATCAACCTACGTTCTTATTTGCGGCCGACTCAAAATCATTGGCAATGCAACTTTTAATTGGCAATCTGCATCGTCAGCAATTAGTAGTGGATCTTCCGGTTGACCGCAAGTCTTTAGTATTCATGGGGTGACAGGACGCGAGACTCGACTGTCCCACGCAGTGGGTAGGAGCGTCCTCGGCAGTGGGTATGCCAAGGGATACTACCGCTTTCCTGTTTCGTTCATCTAATATCAATAGCGTGACCCAGTTTTTAGTTTCCAAAGAAAGCAAGATTTGGGGTCTTTTCCCTGGTGCTCTCCATCCGTTTTTTGAGGCCAGCTGAGATGAAAATTGACCCCCCCAAAGATGTGTGCAGACCAGGGCACCTTTAAAACCGTGTCACTCCTATGCCTCTGGAGATCGAAAAAAATGGCTGATCCCGACTCACTGGGTAAAAAAAATTGACCACCGCAGGACTCGAACCTGCAACCTTTTGGTACCGCTTAGCCGTCGAAGCCAAACGCGCTACCATTGCGCTAGGTAGCCATAGAGTAGTGACTACTGCGTTACCCTCCACCCACATACACAGGCCTCACAAATTTTACCCCTCGGTTCAAGACCGAGAGTAGGGATAGCAACATAATATATAAATACGTAGATCCTACACATAACAACAGCGCATTAACCCATGCTATTGATCCAAAGGCCACTCCTGCAAAGGCCTATCCATTAGTATTATTTCTTGGTTGTTTTCCGTTGCTTGGTATTGCCGCGCTTCGGGGTTGATGGCGTTGCTGACGTAGAGGCGACAGGTTCTTGAGGTAGCTGGACAGCTGGTGTGGGTTTCTTGACCGCTTTTGGCTTTTGTGTCCAGTGGAGAAGATTGATGAGCATGGTGGCAAGACTCCCTGAAATCATAATCATAATCCAGCGCGGTACCCTGACCGTGAGGTCGTATATTTTGGTGAACCAGTAAGCGACGAAGTCCATGATGTATTCCCTAGATGACGAAGGTGAGCGTTCATATCCCTCCGTCATAAGAAACGATTACCTGCTACCACCTGGAGCATAGGCACCAGTCCAAGGAGGTCTGACCTTCCAGCCATCCTGTTCCAAGAATGTGCGCAGAGCGTCAACCCGCATCCTTAACTCATGTGCTTTGAAGAATCGCAAAGTTTGGCCACGATCTTTCAGGACAACCAGGTAAGGTGCTCTAGATTTTTATTACCTGGTGAGTTGTAATCGAAGTTATACAGGATGCAGGACTTACTGCCAGATAGACCATTTCGTGGTGATGTAAGTTACGTTGAGATAATCAATGCGGCCCCAGCGCACATTAGGCAGATCCCCCTCAATCAATGACTCATTGAAGGCCGAGTCAAAGACCTGATCCACGAGTTTGGACAGGCCTTCTTGCCTGGATGACGTGGTTGATCTGGATCGCAGGCATTAGTTGCGGAAGGATGACACCTAGATGTAATCCAATTTACATGACAACTATCCATGTCCTGTCCCTTTCTTCCTCTTCCGTAAGAGGTTCGTTTACAATCAAATCTTTGTAGTTGTGGTCCGTGATGAGAGGTACCCGCTCGTCCCAGACTTTGCTTTGCTGCAGAGACATTTGTACTCTTTCGGTGATGTTCACACCGAACACATTAAAAAGTGCAGCGATTGGCGGTAGCTGGAGGATAGTGTTCACGTCCAACAGGCTTGAAAGCGGTTTTGCCTTTGGGGCCGTAGCTGGCTTTGCCTTCCCTGGGACATAGGTTTGTGCAGGGGGTGCAGCATTAGACGCAGGATCTGCTGGTTGACCAGGCTGCCAACCAGCTGAGAAGTATTGGGCGTTGACGAGCGCCGAGCATACCAGAGTGAAGCCTGCTATTGCGAGCTTCATGGTTGTTGAGTGGATGGAGAGAAAGAGAAAGATCGAGCGTTGTTACAATTGTCGGGCCAGGCACGCGACCGCGTGGTGCACGATTCACATGTCGGCAATCATATAATAATTTCCAGCTCTTACACGACACCATCACTTCTCTTTCACCATCCCGAGGCTATTCATTTGGACCTCTCAATTCAATCACTTCAGCTTATTCTCAAAGATAGCTGGTAAAAGGGAAGGAAAGCCAGTCTTATACGTGGCCTTTGATTTCCAACACGTCGCCACAACCCACATGTCGCGGATTTGGTTTCATGGATTTCTCAATCTCGTCTACTTTTTCGCCTTATTTTCCCATGTTTCGTCAGCTCCGACGGACGGTAGATACATTCCTGCTATCTCTGCCCGTGGCCTTATCTGACTGACCACGCTCCTTAGCCCCATCTGCAGCCTCCTTCTACGTCCCATCAATACCAGATATCCATTGGGACCCAAATAATCCATTAAGCGTATACGCAGGACACCTCTCAGCAGACCCAAACATCACACGCGTATCTAACACCGATGTCACCTCCCATTTATTCTTCTTGCTTGTGAAAAATAGACGAGTCGCGGACAAGCAGCGCATCATATTTTGGTTCAATGTGTGTCCGAAATTTGCCATCGACGGACCTATGCTCAACGTATCGATTTAGGGAGGACCAGGTTGCTCGTCATTCGACGGTTTGATGATGGAGGTTGGGCCCTGGAGGTTAGACCAGAAGGGAGCCTTCCAGTTCCAAGAGGGAGGTTGGGAAGAATATGCAACAGTGGTTTTTGGTGAGCCTTTTTCGCCTCGGGCGCTTGCCATGACTTACACCAATTGGCAGTGGATCAGCCTGCGGGTACTGGATTCTCGTACACAAGCACAGATGCATACGTGCGTACGATAGACGAGGTCAGTGCTTTCAAACCAAGCTATCTTACAGTCGCTGAGTACGATGCCAGGCGTCAGCCCAATTCATGGAATTTCTCCGAAACTTTTATCGAGTCTTTCCTGAGTATAAACGTATGGATGTGCGTCGCCCATTCTTTCCCAAAGATTCCCGGCGTTTATTCACGATAATACAGACCTACCTTGCAGGGGAAAGTTTTGCTGGACAGTGGATACCTTATTATGGTAAAGCCATACTGACATGCGCAGTCAAGAACTCTCACTCACCCGAGGCGCAGCTGATGCTATATTAAACTCGAAAATGGGCATTGCACTGCGTGGCATGGCCATCGGAAACGGATGGATTGATCCGCGCAAGCACTATGCATCATATCTAGACTTTGCTGTCAAAGTTGGGGTGCTAGGTGAAGGCTCAGCTGTGCGTACACCCATCAACTACATGATCTATGTGTTGAATTTCTACCTAGCCTTACAAAGCCGCTAAAAAAATAACCGATGAGTGCATGACTGAGATGGACAAAGTCACTGGGCCTGAACCCATGAACGTCGCAAAGTGTGGCTCCATGCTGCTTGATATATACAAGGTCCGGCAGAAATCGTAAGTAGCACACACATAATCTACGTCATTCTCATCTTGACACGAACCAGCGTTAAAGGGGTTGAAATGTGCGTGAACATCTATGACATTCGTCTTGATGATGCATCCCCCGCTTGTGGAATGAACTGGCCTCCAGAGATTAAACCAGTAACGACATATCTTGGTGTACGTTCTCCGCCTTTTGCGCCGTTGTCTGTTCTGACTTCGATATCAGCGCCCCGACGTCGTCAATGCCATCCATGCTTCGGCCCATCCTGGCTCTTGGATAGAGTGCAAGTCCCCTGTGCACTCATCATTCCAGGAGAGCAAACTCCCTGCGTCTGTTGCCGTTCTCCCGAATGTCCTAGCCAAAATCCCTGTCCTGATATTTGCGGGAGATCAAGACATTATCTGCAACTACCTAGGCCTTGAGAGCATGATCCAAAGCCTCAACTGGAACGGCGCCACAGGGCTTGGTGTATGTATCACCTCAGAAGTTCACCAGTTGCGCGTTTCTTGACCTGTTTTACAGACCGTACAGACGCAGTCATGGACAGTCAATGGATCGCCGGCTGGCACATGGGTGGACTCGAGGAACCTGACATACGTCAAGGTCAGTTTCCTCTACACTTTTTATGCCCCGTTTAATCGGCCTAGAATAGATTTTTAATGCCTCACACATGGCGCCATACGATGCACCACATATTGCCCACGATATGATGCTTCGATTTATGAACGTTAACTTCTCTGCCATCATCGATGGTTCAGCCCGTATCCCGAGCAGCATCGGGACTATAGCTAAACCCATTTTTGTCGGTGAGGAGGCAGCCAAACCCACCACCCCCGTACTTCCAGCAAAGACCCCAGAACAGGATAAGGCAATGTGGGAAGGTGAAGTTTCTGTCCGATAACTCTACATAGCCACCCCATTGACTGTTGTGATCACAGCATACTACAATGCTGGTTCTGCTGCCTTAGTGCTTGTTATTGTCTTCCTTGTGATTGGGCTGTTTGTATGGTGTCGAGTTAGACGGAGACGCGTGCAACTCAGCGTGCGGCCAGAAGAAGAGAGCATTCCCTTGAACGCGAGCCACGTAAACCATGATCGGGACGATGAGGAGGAGGAAATGATGAGACTGCGCAAGGGCAAGGAACGGGCGAACCCAGCAGAGGAACCGCCGATCTTTGATGTCGGGGACAGCGATGAGGATGATATCTATAATAAGCGGGGTTAGGGGAAGAACTGAAGATATATGACTTGCCTGGAAAGTCCCTTATCTATAGGTCCTGTACTGACAATCTTTCTGTAGAGATAAATATTATCCGACTCAAAATTACTACTTAGGTCTACAATCCTGTTATTCGATTGGAGAAACTAGCGACGCGGAAGATGTTCAAATGGTACAGATTCAGTTTTTGACGACGATGAACCCGATTGAGCTCTCGCTTTACTATTCCAATGACGTCCTGGCAAGTGACGGTATGCTGTATGATACAATCGGACTTCAACCTTCATGCTGGGCTATACTCTGAGACGTGGGCGCTGACGACCACGATACGGGCAGGATCCCATTTCGTCGCAGGCATCAAGATGGTGCATTATTATACATATTGCGATTAGCTAAAGTTATGGGTACCATGGTCAGGGGATCAACAGCAAGATTACTTCCTTGCTCTCGTAGACCGTCGGAGCGGCTCGCCTTCATCTTGGATTTCAGCCTTGCGCTTGCGAGATGCAGATGCTTGGTTGGGGGTCGAGTCCTCGTCATCTCCAGTGCCACCATCGTCCACCGCACTCGGCTCATCATCAGACCCAACATCTGCCGTAGATTTGGCCTTCTTCGCCGCGCGCTTCTTGGGTGCAGTCCGGGGTTTCGTGTCCTTCCCTTTGGCGGCGGGATCCTTCTTCGCGCCACCTGCTTTCCTGGCACCAGCCTTCTTATTGAGCGTCAAGTTAAGCCCCTCCCATCCGCCATTGTCAGCGAGCTTGGCTATCGTATCCCATGCACGTTCTTCGACCCTTTGTACGCTTAGCCGGCCACGCGAGACCAGATCCATACCTGTTACAATCAAGGATCAGGTGATGGGCTGCAAAATCGAAAATCTATCGACATACTCTTGATCGCCCGGGCACCAGCGTCTCCTATGTACTCCAGCTCTTGTGGAAGTGCGGACGGATCGGCCTCGGCAATGAAGCGAAGCAAGGAGAGTGGGATAAAGTGCGTGGCACGCGCTGCGAAGGTGAGGTCGACCATGAACCATTTCGGATTGTCGGAATTAGATTTCTGCGACTAATAAATTAGAGGTTGGGAACAAGTTAGTGGAAGGCGTACTGGATCATAATATGGATGCGAGCTGGTATGGGATATTATCATGAAAGGAGTTGACCATTCAGTGGGCATAAGTACATACACATCCCATGCCGTGCCTGCGAAATCTGTCAGTCGTGCACCACAAAGTATTCATGGACATACAATCAGGGTATGCAGCCTTGGATACCTGTCAGGCGCGCCATACACGCAGTAATGAGATACCACCAACAGAATCCGGTATATTCAAGCACACCTGAGCAAAAGCCGCGATACCTAAACACAAGGGCATTAATCCCCACGAACACCACACACAACTCACTCCTACCGGGGTTTTTAGTGTTGGAGTGGTAGAAGAGCGCCTCGGAGTGACACCATCTATAAATGGGCCATTCTTTCTTTAGCTTGCGCAGTAGGACATACTTTGTCTCCCGGCTTCATTTCCTTCATTAGGTTGCGCGCCTCATAGTTGCGCACGCCCTCCCATGGAGATGTTTTGATCTTTTCAAAGTCGTCCACGCTGAACTGTGGAACGGACCTTGTTAGCCAAGGACCCTAAATCTAGAAGCGGTAACGCTCAGGGGGCCCTGCTGCGCGCCGTTGACACTTGCTTTGACATTTTTTCCTTTGACGATACGCGAATCTGGCTCAGCCTTGAGTAGCCAGTATTTTAGATCGGTAGCCATAAAGACCCTTCGCAAAAGGCCTATCTTGAGGATTAGGGTATGGGTTAAGTGTATGTGCAAAAGATGCGGGAAAAAGGATCCCGCGACGCGTCTCGGAAACTCAGATCACGTGCTTGCACAGGTCATCTGAACGTCTTTTGAGCACTGAGCCTCCGGACCATCCACATGCCGGAAATGTCGGATAGTAATCACTACATGCCTGTCATTGTAACCTAGAATTATATTTGGACGCAGGAAGACGTCCATGGACCTAAACGCGATATAAAAAGGTGGTGGTAACTTAGTAGTATCTGCCTTGGTGGTTCTCCGAGAACGCTGTAAGTACACTGCGCTCGTGTGGGTGATCCACGCTGTGGAAAGCCTGGTGCTGTGTATTCTCGCAGATCCTATACGCACACATGTGGGTGGAGAGCAACAGCACTGACGAGAAGCAGGTCTGATGATCATCGTTTGGAGCGGAGTTGTCGTGAGATGCCGGCCGAGGCTGTGTGAGATCATAATGCTGCGGACAACTTGGGTTTTTGGAAGGTTCTTATTCCCTCTGTATAAAGCACCAGCCTCCTACACGAGAATCCTCATCTTCCACCATGAGTCACAGCGGCATTGACAACAAGCCCCGTGTGCCCTCACCAGGCGGTTCAAGCGGACATGGTAACGTTGTTGACCATCATTCTCCTGGTGGTGCGCTTGAGGTTCTACCTTTTTGAATTTCAACAGCTGAAATATCTTATTGTCGCTAAGTAACAGATGAAGTACCCGCAGGCCCTAGGAAGGCTGGCGCAACTGGTAGGGACACTATGATCGTCGTCCAACCTTTGAAACGCAGCGAAATGCAGGTAAGCCACTCACGATCTCCACAGGGGATCCGTACTTATGCCATTTGGTAGCCTTCATACTCACAGGATCTTGGGACTGGGGAGGTGACTCATGGAATATACGGCTCTCTTCTCCAGGGTCTTGGCTCTGTCGTGGGTATGATTGGAGCCATCCCCTGCTGCCCATGCCCGAATCCCTTCCGCAATGTTCAGCAAGGTTGGAGCTAATTACAAACCTTCCCACTATCTACTCTAATAATAAACCCCAGGATCCGTTGGTCTGGTTTCCCGATTTGGACAGTTCTACAAGTCAGTGGATCCAGGATTGGTACAGGTCAATGTCTGCACGGAGTCGCTTCGTATCGTCGATGTCAAAATCCAAATTAGCCCAATTGGAAGGCAGATGGTCATGTAAGATTTATTCGAAGTTTACCCCCCATCTAATGCTCAAAATCTAAACCAGTACTCGTGACAACGTTAACGTTGAAATGTAAGTTCCCTTCTGGTCTGATTGTAACATGTTCATAAACTTTCCTAGTGACTCTGTGATCTACTTCCAAATTTGCAACCCCTATCGAGCCGCTTTCGGCATTACAGACTTGCGCCAGGCTCTCATCGAACGTGCGCAGACTACCCTTCGTCATGTTGTTGGTGCACGCGCCGTCCAATCCGTCGTTACCGAGCGCGAAGCCATTGCGTATGAAATTGCGGAAATCGTTGGAGATGTGGCCGACAAATGGGGTGTTGCAATTGAAGGTATCCTCATTAAGGATATCATCTTCAGTCCCGAAGTCTCTGCGTCGCTCTCCAGCGCAGCCCAACAGAAACGTATTGGAGAGTCCAAAGTTATCGCTGCCCGTGCTGAAGTCGATTCCGCACGCTTGATGAGGCAGGCCGCCGATATCTTGGCATCGCCTGCCGCCATGCAAATTCGTCAGCTTGAGGCTTGTAAGTCATCTGTTTCCTTGTCGTGGATCTTATTCTGACCAATTTGAAGTGCAACAAATGGCTAAATCCGCCAACAGCAAAGTGGTCTTCGTCCCGATGCAGTTACAGAGTGACGTTGTTGGCCAGCTCGCATCTGGGTCTGGCATCAACGCTGCTGTTCAGAATGAGGCTTCCGGCGACTTCAATCTCGGAGCTGCGGGTCGTGCAGGCATTTTGAATGCGGTTGCAGATTCATGATCATATCATGCAAGTTATTGGTTTCGCCAACATGTCACAAAACTGTCCAGATCGTCACCTTCTGACTCTTTTTTTATTGTTGATGACACACTGGGCTACAATTTCGCTAATACTGTCCTACCACGACCCCTCCCTGCTTTCAGTTACCCGTTACCCTTGACGCCCAGTTTATACCTTTTTTTAACTTGTGTAACGCGCTTCGATCCCGACCTCTGATGATGATGCTTATGTTGTACTCGTATCCTTTCGTACTACTACCCACTATGCTAAAAATACTTTTCTGCATCGGCCTTGTTCCCACTAGTTCTGAGTGCTTTCTCTACATTCAGTCTTTGATACAGTCATTTACCAGCTGCTGGTGGGACAGATTCCCTGAATGTTAAGTATTTCCTGAAGACCTAAATCATATTTTTACGGTCGAAATCTCAAAGTCCGACAATGTCAACATTCTCAAGGATGTCATGAAGCAGGCCAAGCTTTGCATCATTGGGTGACGTTGATCCTGACGAGATGAGGGTTTGGAAGGTCGCCCTGCCAGCGAGGGGTGTCGACGACAACCAATTGAAGGGGGATGGATCCCTACTATACCAGTCGAGACGCTGGAACCCCTGTCGCTCGAGGATATTCCGAAATGATGATCTGCAATGTGCCTTGGCGACAATCCCACAAACTTCTTGTTTTCCGCATCCGAGAAGACTGTCTATGATCTGAACTTGTAGGCGATCAAAGAGGAGGTTGAGGTTACGCTGCCTGACGTCGATTCCTCAAGCCTTTCCCCCCAGGCGGCGCGACAACAGTGGCACTGACCGTGTTCATACCCTGTCCCACTGGTCAACGGCGAAGCGAAGCCGGTCAGCAACAGAACCAGCAATCGGGTGCTTCGACCAACTTGAATAAACGCCGGGTGTCAACGTCGCTACATTCGTCATGGTCGCGTCGTGTGCCGATATCGCACAGGATTTCAAGGGACTCGGCGCATAAATCTGTGGAAAGTTGAGCGCCCAAGCTACTCTTGACCTGCCAGTGATCAACGAGACATTCGAAGTCTTCGTTGGCGGTGACAAATAGTCTTTGTTAGCTATTGCGCCTAATTACCGCCCGCCATTCAGAACAACTGGCTCTAACGCGGTCGGATCAAATGAGCATTACTAAATAAACGGGTCATAACGTCGTGGATATTAGCATTATCATCATGAATGCCTAAAGCCCCCAGCAAATCGTGAAAAAATACAAGCAAGAACAAGAAAAAAATCTGGGAAGAACAAATGACTACGCGTCCGCAGCCCTGATGGACGCCTGCACCACAAGCAGGCTCGCATTAACGTTCTGCACGACGAGCGCCGCGCCGACATCGCCCAGGGTGCGCGGCACCGAGGTCCCAATGGGCGAGCCCGCCGCCGCAATCATCTGCCTTAGCTCTACCTCGTGCGACTCCACAGCCATGCGGCGCGACCTGCCCGCAAGCACGATGAGGCTCGCGCCCTGTGCACGAGCGGCCTCGGCGTTCACTGTGTCCACGACGCTGCGCAGTGGCGTGAGCGACGCCGAGGTCGTGAAGCGTATCCGCGTGAGTGCTGCGGCGAGTACGGGTGGGTGGGGCTGGGAAACGCGCGTATATTTGTCCCAGGCGATGTTGTCTGCTGTGTCGGATTCGAGGCGCGTCTGTGTGGTTTGTCGCGCGTAGACTGTGTCGGCGCCTGCGGCAGTCTGCGTTGCGGGAGTCCGTGTTAGGTTGTGTGTTATGGGAAGAGAAGTAAAGGAGATCATGAACTTACGGTATGCAGGGCTGCTTGTGCAGCAGCGGACAGTTTGGCGTCGTCGATACTATTGACCGGAGTCGCCTCATCCAACTTGGTGATCCGTACAACACTGGCGCGCACAGATGGGTTGCCGCACAGTTGCACTAGGAAGGACAACGCAAGGCGGTCGTCTGGGCCACCGAAGAAGGGTAGAAATAGGTGCTGGCTCGCCTGTCCGCTGAAGGAGACAGTATGACCGCGGTCGACAAAGAGAGCAACATCAGTAGGTGAGGTCAAAAAGACATTCCGAATGAATTCCGAATATACAACGGAGCTCGTCTGGTCTTGCATGGTCGTCTTGTGGAATATACCATCGAAGGGATTGTGGGCGTTCAATGCATGACTATTCTCGTCAATCACTGTTGTCGTCCCCCTCGACCAAGGGATGATGACCATTTCAGCTTTAGAGCCCTCCGCGTGCTTCGCGATCGCCTGCGGAAATTCATCGTAATTTACGACAGAGAGCGCCGCGGAAACAACAAGTCTATTGAGGTACCCAAATGTTCTAAAAACAGAGACGACTGGATCATTGTGAATGAGTGATTCGGCCTCCTGGGACTTGAGCACGGCGGAGGTACGAGTTGTCAATTCTATGAGGCGTAATGCGTCTATTGTGACTTTGGTATCAGGTGGTGGTAGAGGCGAAGCTGACTCGGGGGCTTCCAGACTTTCGGCAAGCTTCTCGTTGGAAACTGTACTGGACCCCACATTGGGGAGCTGGGGTACTTGGAGGAGCTGGGCGAGCGTCATGGCAGCCGAAAGCTGTTCAATCTTGTCCAAGACGAAGGTGAATCTCGTCCTAATGTCATCGCTGTGGGGCAAGCGTACAGCCGGAAGGCCACCCTCTCCACCAGTGGCTTCTTTATCCGTGGCGTGACCACCTTCTCGGGTACGGTACTTGGTGGGGTAGAAAGCGAGCGTGAGGGGTGTAGTCATAAAGGTCAGGATGAGGGCGTGGACGACAAACATGGAGAATGTTCGGGTGTCGAGGATCCCAGCTTGCAGACCGATGTTCAACACGATCAACTCAACTAACCTGGAAAATGTCAAAAATATCAGCGAAAGTGGTAATGAACCCAAGTATTCGTGACAAACCCTTTGCAACTCATAAGAGATCCGATAGCCCCCGCTTCGCGCCAGTTAAATCCTGCTGCGAATGCGACTCCGGCGCATGCGAAAAACTTGGAAGTGAATGCAACAAGGCAGATGATGATGGTATAGCCCCACGTTATGCCATTATCTAAAAGGCCCAAATTGGTTCGCAAACCGGAGAGGGTGAAGTACTAAAATGTAGCACACTCAGACAGCACATTCAAGCATAAAAGAGGATGAAGGTCTCACGATTGGAAGGAATAGAATAGATACAAGATCTTCCAATTTTTCGACAAGAGAGATAGCAAATCCATTTTCGTGAGGAACAATGAGACCAGCCAAGAATCCACCTAAGCGGGTTTAGCACAAGTTTTGAATAGACAGTTAAGGCTTACCAAAAATGGCGTGCACGCCAATGATATCGGTGAAAAAGGCAGATACGAAGACCACTAATATAGTCACAGTCATCATGAAGGGCGTTGGTGAACCTTGCTCCAAACTACCCGTTCGTCTAGCAAGCCAAGCGAACGCCCATCGCCCGGGATAGAGAAGGAAAACAACATATCCTGCAGAAGCAAGCAAAACATACAGGGCTGTAAGACCGCTTGAAGCATTTACCAATGCGACGACAAGAGCCAGGAGGATCCAACCAACGACATCATTTCCTACACCAGCTGCCAGGACGACAACACCAACAGTGGTATCAAGCAGTTTGAGCTCCGTCAAAATACGACACAAAACGGGGAAGGCTGTGATTCCGATCGCGACGGCAGTGAAAAGGAGGAAATAGCCAAAGTTGACGGTGGGATTGATAAACTCCCGATAAACACCGACACCCAAGGCGGCGCCAAGACCGAGGGGAACGAGCAGTCCTACGGCCGAGATCATGGCGGATGCCTTCATGTTGCGCTTGAAAAGCCTGGTGTCGATTTCTAGTCCAACAAGGAAAAGGAAGATAATAAGACCGATGGTGCTCGTGAGGCTGAGTCCCGACATGGATGCATCGGGGAAGATGGCATTTTTGAAGCCTGGAATCCGCCCCATAACAGTAGGGCCCAAAATAATGCCTCCAATGACCTCTGCGATGACCCTAGGCTGACGTATACGCGAAAGGCCTAGCGACAGAATCTGGGTCATTGCAATGATCAAGACTGTGCGTCTGATGAGCGCTTGAGGCCATAATGAGGAAAGAAGTCCCTCACCAACTTGAATAACCCATAATCGAAATGGGTTTGAAGCAACATAATGAGTTGGATTGTCCCCTGAGATGACGCCACCCTGTGAACATATCAGAATGGTTGGTTCGCACAATTCGCGAGATATCCAGCAACATACCTGCTCAGCTGCTGCCCTAGTGAATAAGGCACTGACTTGGCCAGCGAATTCGCCCATGATGGAGATAGAGCAGAATCAGGCTTGTTTCATTCTTGTGCTAGGAGGTTTTATAGTATTTGATCGGAGGCAGGGCCACGTCTGAATGTATGTTTTTGAGTATATGTAAGCGATCGACGATCTGAACAAATATGCACTCCTCCGTTCCTGTAGTACCGTCGTGCCTGTGAAGCGAGGACCAGAGAGATGCTGGATCGCCCAATGTCACCTTCCGGACCATGCTATTGCGCCCCTCAGAGATTCAAAAGTCGCTCAAGATTTTTCAGGCTACACTTGCCAAGCAAATTCAAGGTAACGAGGGAAGACACCTGCTGCGGACTTGCGATTTCCCAATAGGGTGGCGGCCCTCCCGATAGTTGAGCCCAGGCATGTTACAAAGTAATGCAAGTACAGGAGCCAACACGAATGACACTTGACCACATTCAAGTTTAAGTTTCCAAAAACATACCAAATTGCATTTCGTCAAATTTCATCACTGGATGGCAGCCAGCCACAGTGTATCAATAAAATAGTCTCCATTCCATTAATTACAACTGTGACTACATAGCCTGAAAGCTCTCTAGCGGGTTGAATAATAACGAAAGGGAGCATATCACTTTGAAACTCCGCTTGCCATCATCTAGTTCACAGCGCCGAACTTATTTTAAAGCAACGACATGGCTAGCCTTGGCTTGCAGAGGCTTTCTGCAGTCTCTAGACTCTCTCCAAGGTGTTTAACTCGCGCTTATACTGTCGTGCCGCCCAAGCCTGCATGGGTCCCGCGTAACGTGTACAAGGCTGCACAACTGACTTCAGTAGCCAACGCGAGCACGGTCACCCCGACACCCCCTTCGGGCGACACCATTGGGGAACCCAGCACCACCACCGCAGAGGTCAACATTCCAGCTCCTGAGCCCCCAGTACTCCTAGAGCCTGATGGTCCCATGGATTGGTCCAAGAGCTATCACGGACTTTCAACGGTGGCCTTTCCAAAAGAGGTGTCCGATATTCTCATGGCGCCCATAGACCCCTTAGACATTGAGGTAAAACCCGGTAAGCGTCCACACACCCCAACCTCCCCATCCTGCATAATTAAACGCGTAACAGACGGCCTGATCTACCTGCCCGAAATCAAGTATCGCCGCATCCTCAACAAATCTTTTGGCCCAGGAGCATGGGGTCTCGCGCCCCGTAGCGAAACTAATGTGGGCCCGAAAATAGTCAGCAGGGAGTACGCACTTGTCTGCCAGGGAAGGTAACGCGTGTACATTCTTAACAACCGTCCTGAAACTCTCAACGCCGGCCGTTCCCAGGCTCGTGGCTATCGCGCGCGGCGAACAAGAGTATTTCGACCCTTCGGGTATTCCGACCGCGACTGAGGCGTGCAAGTCCAATGCCCTCATGCGGTGCTGCAAGGACTTGGGCGTTGCAAGTGAACTCTGGTTACAAACTTCTAGCTTTTTACATACCCATTTTTGCTGATTCGTTTTTTGACAAAAGGGATCCACGATTCATCCGCGAGTTCAAGGCTAAACACACCGTTGAAGTCTTCGCGGAACACCTTCCAACTAAGAAAAAGTGTGTTGTGGCTTAATGCTTCCCTATCTCACTCTGATCTAATTTATATGTCCAGGAAAAAGCTATGGCGTCGCAAGGACCAGCCCAAGTTCTCATATCCTTATCAAGAGTAGACAAAATTTATACTGTTTTATACCTAGCCAACATTCCGCTTAAATGTTCCTAGTGAAAAGTGTGAAATATTCTAATCGGATTAAATTGTCGAAGTCACGCAAAAACCTTGTCATTCTCCGTTGTTAACGCCTTGCAAAGATCCTGCAGGATTCAAGTTTTATGCTCGGCATTCTGTGTCCAGTTTTTGTTTGCTAGCAAAACTTTACAAGACCCCAAAGAGTCAAGATGTTGAACAAAATTAATCCCTCGAATTGGTAGGGAATGGTTGTAGTATTTGGTGCCTTTATGCTATTTTAAATTATATTAAACACAGACCGCAGCTATGAACGCGGTGGGATAGCATTGCAGTCCATAACAGAAGAATATATGTCCATATGAACGATACCACAATAGTCCGATGTCTGCCTGAGAGAGCCAGGATAATGGCTTGATGGGCAGTTTCTGCACCTGTGGCACCGCCCCTTTGCAGGCTGCGAGCGATCCTGTCGCCGTAATGGTATGGACCCCGAAGTAGATGGGGCCCATTACAAAGCTTGAAGCGCGCGCACCACCATACGAGCCTCCCTCTGGCGTTTGCGCTCCGAAAGACGGCGTATCACTGCCTGCGCATCTTTTTCAGCTTCTGCTGCTTCTGAGGCGAGGGCTGGCGTGACGCCAGTGTCTACATCTTTCTCCCTAAGCAAGAAAGCCCTGACCCGATCGCTGAACGAGTCCCCCCTCCCCCTCCTCTGCGACCCGCCAACTGCAGTCGAGAAACGCACTATGTGCGTATGATGACTCGTCATCGCAGGGTCTGGTTTCACGCTCTCGAGCTCTGCCTTTTGCAGCCTCGGAGCGTGGCGCCGCTGTGCTGCGCGCCGCACAAGGCGGGGGCGCGGCATAGAGGCGGTTAAGACCTCATGGTGGTGGCTCAGAGACACGGTGGATGTAGATGTAAGGGTATTGGGTGCGGTAGTGGGAGTGAGTTTCGGCAGAGTGGGTTCGGTGCCGGATGTATTGGACGAATATTTAGATGCGCATGGCATGCTAGCCTGGGTTTTAACCGGACTGGTAGGGGAAGGGTTTAGATTAGACACTGGTAATAATTGGACTTTGACCTGGTAATAAACGTCGTGATTAGAACGGGGTACCAAGATAATAAGGACGATGCCAAAATTTCTTACGTCTTTGCCGAACATTGTGGGTTGCAGAGGAGTATAAGTTGATGGTCGTGCAAGCGGTGGTAAATTGGAGAGGAGGCATCTATAGGTGGGAGGTATTTATGCAGCGAAAATATCCTCCTATGTCCATGGTTCCGGGGCCAGAGGTGGAAAGGAGAACATAGATTCTCCAGCGACCCTCTGAATCACAACCTGTGCAGCCATGGCACAGGAAGGGAGTGAAGCGACTGAAGAAGCCAATGCATGTGGAATGTGGGCTGCATTTAAGCAGACTGACCGACTGCGGAAGGGTAAATCATTGAAGTCAGGTTCGAGAATACGGCGTATGAAGCCACCGACAGGAGAACATCAGGCCAGATAGAAAGGTGTCAGGATCGATCACTCCGAGTCGGGGGTGAGGATGTCTCCCCAGTTACGGGCCAGGGGCGCGCAGAGGGGTGTCACTGAAGTGATTGTGAGATTGAGGAGCAGGCGAGGATAACATGTCAATACCCTGGGCTTTCATGCGTGTTGGCAACGAGGCCCGACTCCCTCGTTTGTTTTCTGGATCAATGCATAAGTTTTGACACATAATGCACGGCAACGTGAGTGCCATGATGTGACTGCAGCTCCGATGAATCAATGGCCTTGGATTTATTCCACTCCCAAAGCTCCTTCAACGTTCAATGTTCACACGCACCCTATAAGAAGGCTGGAGGCTGGTGTCAAGAAATCAGGTGGCACGAAGAAGGATCCAGCTGCCAAAGGGAACGACTGGCGACACCCAAGAAGAAGCGTGCGGCGAAGGAGGCCAAATCTACAATAGAGGGTGGGACTGGTGATGATGAGGACTCGAACCCCAAGCATACAAAGGCGAAGGGGAATACATAGAGCCACTCCGTCGATCCGAATTCTACTCGGAGGGCAAGGAACTGATCTTGCACTTGGTTCCTGGCAATCGCAATATGTTTAATCATCTTGATGTCTAAGTTTCTTTTGGCGACGAAAATCTGAGATATTATGGTCATCAGCGACATGAGCACACTGGCAAGTAATTCAGAGCAATCCCAGCATGAAGCCTAATTGTATCGTACAGCCACTTGCTAGGACATCATTGGAATGGTTGATACACAGTAGTAGTTTCGAGTTGGATAAGAAGCAGTCGATGGACTGCTTCATGCAGAAGATGGTTCACAATCTTCGATGACGATGAAGCCCCGCTGTTTACCATTCCAATGATGCCCTAGCAAGCGCTGTATGATACAGTCAGACTTCATTCTGGACTATACATGTTGCGATTAGCTAAAATTAGGGATCAAGTGCAAGACCATTTTCTCACCCTCGTAGACAGTCGGAGCGGCTCTACGTATTCCCCTTCGCCTTGGTTGTCAGCCCTTCGCGTGCGAGACGCGGACACCTGAGTCCTCCAGCCTTCTTATTGAGCATCAAATTGAGCTCCTCCCATCCACCATCACCAGAGAGTTTGGCCATCGTATTTCATACTTTTTCGTCGACCATTTATGCCGGCCGCGCAAGACCAGATCCATTACAGTTAAGAATCAGTTGATGGGTTTCAGGATAGAAAAAAAGCTATTCAAGACGCACACTTGATCGCACGGGCACCAGCACCCCCGATGCACTCCAGCTCTTGTTGGAGTGCGGATAGGTCTGCTTCGGCAATCGAGCGAAGCCCGAAGAGTGGGATAAAGTGCGCGGCACGCGTTTCGAAGGTTAGGTCAACTATGAACCATTTGAGATGATCGGAATTAGATTTATGCAAGGACATGCGTATGTTGGTGTTGAAGGCATACTGGATCATAATATTGATGCAAGCTGGTAAGATAGATGTTATGATGAGAGAAGTTGAATATTCGGTGAGGATACGCATCTCATGTAGTGTCTGCCAAACTTGTCAGATGTGTTCTATAAAGTATTTATGGACATACAATCACGGTATGGAGCCTTGGATATCTGTCAGACGCGTCATACACAGTGACTGCTTGTGCAATCAAGTAGTGCTATGGTGTGCAAGAGAGCATGAAGCAAGAGCAAACACAAATCCGCGATGGGAAGTGCTCGTGGAATTTAGTGGCAGGTAGTATGTCAATAAGCTGAGCTTCATGCGTATTGATGGCAAATTCCAAGTCCTCTGCTAGTTTGTCTGTGACCTGGATGGAGGTCTTGAGCAAAAGAACCTACCAGGACGATGTAACGGCTGCAGCCCCGATTCCTGCTTATGAACTTGAATCAAATAAACCTTGGATTTATTCATCGGTGTTGAATATCCAGGTACGAATGTCCACTCCCCAGAGCGCCTCCAACTCAACATGCACCCTATTTGCGCCCAGAGCGCCTCTTATCCTTAGCCTTCTCTCTCTCCATCGCTTTCTCCTCCGCGCGCTCCCCTTCAATCGAGCCAAACACGCGCTTCATGCGGTCACTGTACACCCGATCCTTATCCGACTGCTTCTTCTGTTCAACAGCAGCCAGGAACCGTGCGTCCTTGCGCAGCTCCCGGATCGCGCCCTTCCTCTCCTGTTTATACTGATTACGCAACTTGGACGCCTCGTTCTTCTCGTGGTCTGGGTCTTGCCTCCGGAGATAGTTTGAGCTTGTCGTCTCGAACTTTGGTATGTACGTAGGGATGGGTATCGGCTTGTGCGCTTGGAGGCAGAGGGGCTGCCGTGCCTGCTGAGAGAATTTTAGAAGTCTGTGAAGCGTATCCTTGAGCTTCGCCACTCTCGCCTATTAATCTCTGTGAGATACACAAGACCTAAATTTTATCAACGGCACAACTGACCTGGTGACCTGGAATGAGTTTGTTTTCATCCAGGTTCTCAATGATTTCCGAGATAGGCTCGTACAACTCAATGAATCCATCAAGACCTTTATACATCTCTGCGAAGCGCCCTATGAGCTCAAATGCCAGGCCAAGTAGGTCCACTTTAGCCTGTTCATTAGGAACGTTCGAGAGGAGCGATGGCAGATTAGCCTTCCTGACGACCAGTTTTTTTTTCGCATCACAATTCAGTGCAAGAGGGTGGCAAAGGTCGGAACGGAAATCTGGACACGGAAAAGCACCAGGAAGCGAATCTGCATCTTTGTACCGATGTGGTCCAAGGTGGAGGAAGGTATTGACAAGGAAATTGATGGCCTCTGGAACAAGCCTTTTCGACAACGCCTCGAACTGTAGGAACAGTGTACACAGGAACAGGCCACTTGCGATGTCCGAAAGTGACCTCACACGACCCAAGCCGAGATAGGCGCCCATAAGAACACGCGTCGGGGAGATAACGGCGTGATTTAAGTCACTTGTGGGCCAGATCGCACCGATTACACGTAGAAGAGATAATTCTGGAAGACCAGGCCACGTTCTCGCTTCGAGTTCGATGACGCCCCGTGAAAGGCCACGTTTCAGGTTTTTATACATCAATGCAAGCTTTTCATTGAAGTGTTGTGCAGATGGGATAGGGTACGCCCGAGTGACTGCGGTTAGGTGAGGGATCAAGGAGGAAAGTAGAGTAACCCGAGGAGTAGGGGGAGAAGCGATATAGAGTATGTGGTCGATAAGGACATTGCCCAACGTCTGTTGGAAAAAGTCAGTGTATTCGCGATGGTAACCCACATAATCTGCGCACCTGAAGCTTGAACTTGTTATCTGGAGCTAAGCTTGTGTGGTAGAGAGTTCGAATTCGCTGTATCACCGTCGGGACGTCCTTGTCATCCACATTTTCTATGATTTGCAAAAATTCATCGTGATTGGCTGGGCAGGTAAACGTGTAGGGCAGTTCTTTCTGGGCTTCGCCTGTGCCTTTTGACTTTCCCCTTGACCGAGATGGTGCCACTAAATCTTCATGTTCTCCTGTTTCCCCTTCTGAGGCGGCTAACTCTTCATCAGAATCGACGCCAGACTCTTTCTCACTGTGTGCCTCTTCAGCCTCTTCAGCCGACTCTGAGTCTCCGGCTTCATCGTCATCGTCATCGTCATCGTCACCATCCGCATCCGCGTCCTCGATCTCATTGCTCTGCGCAAGCCCCATACCAAGACCAGCTTCATCGTCGTCAAAATCGTCGTCCAAATCATCACCTCCACGTTTCCGTTTGCCCTTGCCCTTGGCCTCGTCCTCGCTATCACTCTCGTCCAAACCAAGCATTCTTTTTCTTCGCCTTCGTTCCGCCTTTTCCAGGACTTCTTTTTCCTCAAGAGCTAGTTCCTCCTCGGTTTTTGTCCTATCCTTGGGTTTCGAGCGTTTATCAAAGGCAAGTTCTCGAACATGCTGATCGTAATCGTCGCCTTCGGGTTCGGGTGCCAGAGCCAATATTGTAGCGTCAGGGGTTTTGGGTTTCTCTGCAACTTCTTCCCGTTGTTTGCCAAGTGGGATGGAATTGCTGCCAGTAGAGGAAGGATCTGGAGCATAGATCAAGTCGCGCAGGGAAGCAAACTCATTATCTAGCTCGTGGCGAACGTCGTCTTCATGTGCTCGTTCCATTTGTCGTCGGAGCTTGTGTTCTTTGCTTTTTGCCATGACTTCTGCCATAATTTCAGCTTTCGAGCGTTTCCTCGCCGGCTAGATTGATCATTTGAAATGGGCAGAGTTATGCTGTGAGAGGGGCTTACTTGTCCTTCCACCTCGCCCCCCTCTTCGTCATCGCTGAATCCCCCGAAATGAGTCTTCCTGACAATTTCCCGGTCAATTTGGCCTGGGAAGAGCGTGAGCTGCAATATCCATGTCATGGTGGAAAATGTTTACCAGATTCCTGCTCTTCATCATCACTAAGCCCAACCCCAACGTTATCGAAGTCGTCCAGTTTAGAGAGACTTTGGCCATAATGCGTGAGTTCCTCATCATCTTCCAAGTTGAATGCTGCGCCTTTCGATGCTCTTTGCCTCTCCTTTGTGAAGCGCTCGAGCATACGTTCATCCACGCTCATAGTAGGATCATTTTCACCAAAACGGCGATCGACAATCCCGCCCGCACGATCTTTCTCCTCGTACTCTTTGAGAAGTGTTTTTTTCCTCTGAGCGTAAGACCGGCACTTAGATATATGCGTTTAAAGAGATCAATAATAAGTACCTGCTCGATGCCATGTTGTTTACTCTGTGCTGGCCGTCCCGCTATACCTTTTAGCTTCCTACCGCCAATATCATGCTTGAGTTTGGTGACCTTGATGTCAAATGGATTGAGCCGTTTGTGAATATCATCAAGTTTGGCTGCTCGTTTCTCCTTATCTTTTTCTACAGAGACAGAACGCTTTCTCTTCTTGCTACTGGATTGGTTACCTGTGATCCCGGCTTGAGAGAGGGCTGATTTAAGCTGCGAAAGCTGGGATCCTTTGGCCATTGGAAGAGCCGAAATCTTGAAATTTTTGTGACGCGATGACCTGTGACAATCCCAAATATATCCTCGATCGATCTAAGGTGCGCTGAACTTTGCGAGTGGTGATTTGTGGACACCAACAATAACTTGAGGGCATGGGCGTGCGACCAAGGTTTGCATACCTATTTTTCTGGCTTATTATTGCCATGAATGTTTTGTTATCTTTGTTAAATAATTGACCGTAACAGATTCACGTGGAAACGTGTTGGTCACAGCTGCTCGGCCCTCATCGCGACAATCAACACCTTTACTCTGCCCAGCCAGTTTCTTATTTGGCGCCATGGGTCCAGGGACTGCAATCAACATAATCCCTTTCCCGACGACCCGTATTAACGACAGTGCTTCAGAGATATCCAGAATGTCCATCATGTCCACTCGTGCGACCGCCTGGGATGTCTGCTATTCGGTTTATGGTGAAGTTGCCACATCGGCGGACACGATAGATCGCTTTTACGAGGCCAACGCAAGTATGTTCTCTTACTGTACTCATTAACGCTCGGTGAAACTCATCTTTGCCGATAGTGTAAGTATTCCTGCCCTTGGGGTTCTCTGTCACTCAACGTCAGCCTAATGTAACAATCAAGTTACGAGAATCCTTTCCTAACGGCAACTTCACGGTCTGTCATAGGGGACATACATAGACTATCGCGCCAGCTCAGTTCCCTTGACGTCCCCAGACCTTTGGCCGTGTTTTGTACTTTGTTTTCTGTCCGGCCTCCGAACCTGGGATTTCTCGGCCAATACTCCGATGATCCTCTCTTTCAGGCTCTGCGCGTGTGGACGGATATTGGGGATATATCTGAGAGCGAGAGTTTCGGTACGCGCCCGCTCATAATCAATTTGGGTATTCATTGAAAGAAATGTAGATGGTAATCGAAAAGCCATTGTTGAACACACTCTCAACATCCTGCTTCTTCCTGGGATCCACTCGACCGAGGTCAACCCGCATAGGCATGTCGCTTCAAGCGATTCATTCGTCAACGGCGCTAGCTCCCCCGCCTTGCAAACACACTTTTTCCACCATTCAACACCAGCACTTGCCGTCCCTGGCACTTCCCTAACCATTCCCTCACCTTTGCATCTCAAACTCCGTGTAATCACTCGTCTATCTTTTAATGAACAAGGCCTCGTCACTCATCATCGTGACATATGGGATGTAAAGGACGTCATGGGTCTGGTACCCGGTGTGTCATTAGCTCAATGGGTCGGCACTAGACTAGCAGCCGTAGGCCTATCCTACGCTGCTAAATTCCTGCCAAAGAGTAAACCCAATAACCGTATTGGTGGTGGCATACCCCCAGCAAAGCTTCCACCCACGTCTAATTTGGTGGATCTGGAGGTTGGAGTGAATCCAGACTCGCTTCCTTCTGTGAAGGATGCCTCGGAGTAGAGAGGTCTTTTAAAACCTCACCGAGAAACGGGGGTTCAGGAAGGCGAGACCGTCGAAATACTGTACCCCCCGCCAGCACTGGTCGATGCTGTAGAGTGCTTTAGCCAACGGCGAAAATACGGCTTGCCAATCGCGTGCTTTGTTGTGGGCACTTTGGTATTTGACCTCCAGATGACAGGAATCTCATGAAAGAAGGATGCACATACCGCATGGCCGTTTCACCTGATTAAGCCAGTAGATTCACAAGGACTGGAGTTTAAACCAGGGGCACATCGTAATCAGTCTGACAAAGTCCCGCTACCCTTCGGGGCTGGTCGCAGACCTGCTAGCGGAACCTCGAGGCGTTGACGCTTGAGCGGCTTGTGATAGAAGTACGAGGGGTAGAGGGCGGCAACAAGCAAAGCGGTGCAGGAAGACCTCCGTGGCAGGGGCAAAGTCGTCTACTCGATGTCGCCTCCGCCTGAGATACGTTCAACCCAACCACATACCCAAATACATTATCCGTTCGCTGCATATTATGCACCTTGGATTGCCTACTAACAAACTTCACATCCTCGCACCTTCATCGACAGACACCTGTCCGACGCTTGTACGACACGAACTTGTGATACACCGAATCCTTTTTTACAACATTCAGGGTGCATCTACGGATCCATTTTGTCATCGGGGGAACAATGTGCTTAATTTGTCGATTTGACGGCAAACGGCACATAGGAACCCTTAACCATTCCCTTTCGTGCGACCTCTCGCTTTGCGCTCCAGTGCTGTTTTGTATTGATACTCCAATCCAACACAAGCCAGCCATATGCGCATGAGAATACGGGTCAATTGAACAGTGCCTCTCTTTTTTTCCACCCCAGATAACGATGAGTTGGATCTCGGGAGCGGTTCTTATGACCCTCGTGGTCACAAAGAAGATGGGGCTGGGAGGGTTCTTCAGTCGGTGCCTGCACATTTGAAATACATGAGGGCCGCGGAAAGAGTAGTGGATTGAGTATCTGGACGTTATCGGGCGTTGCTTGATGATGAAATGGGAGTTAAGCGAAGGTCAAACGGACGTGGGGCTAGGCCTGAGTCCTTCTAGAGCAGACACATGCACGAAACGGGCAAAATGCATGGAAGTTCTTAGGACTTCCGGTATGTCGCTCAACGCCACAAATCGTCTACGATATAGGACCTGGTGCTCAAATTTACGGACCCTGCCGCAGAAAAGCCGTGAATAACTCGGGCTCCCAGGGTCTCTCACCAACTTGGAAAGAATCTAAATATGACCATTATCGCAAGCACGCATCCCACACACAAGAATAAGCGAAGATACCGCGCTTACCGCCGCCTAACCATAGTTTATTCCCTGGAGCTCGAGCGCGCCATGCTGCAAATGTCCAATGTGCATGTCCATTTGAGCTGTAAGCCCTCGCATCCTCAGAGCAACCGATATCGATGCCCGCTTAGACCGGGGGGCGAGGGCATTCTTTCTGAGCGACCTCGAGGCACCGACCGAACACAAATGGCTTGTCGCCGTCCTTCTGTGTGTTCTACGTATTAGTCCCATTGCACAATTAGACCAAGCCTGCATTCTCGAATGCCCGAGGTCAAAGGTAGTGTCATAATTGTGCGAGGAAGCCGTGATCCTCAGGCCCAGTCCTGTGCAGCCGCTTCACACCCTCCATGATTCATATCGGAAGCATTCAGTGCGCCGACATCCTGCACACGTACGTTTATAATTATAATGGCTGGTGATGTTGCGTTCCGTTGATTAGATTATATCCCTCTCTCTCTGTCTTCTTGGGCGCCTGTCAGTGCTGCTTCTCCAACTTCTTCCCGTACTGCTCGGGCATCTCAGCTCGATCAACAATGTTGGTACCGTTCGCATTCTAGGAATATACCCATGATATGGCTCAATCCCGCAATAGCCCAGCCTTGAAATCTACCGCCTCGAAATCTCCTTCCCCTCCGCCACAGCTGTGACTATATTCGGGCCCTATTCCTTCTAGTGCTTCTGTGTTTCACGTTCCTTCTTGAGCGAAATAGTTTGGCGCGCTACCGGTGTTCATGGTATCTATTCACGAGTAGGAATTGCCTACCCAACCATTCAACATTACCTACCTGTAGATATTCCAGATTGCCGCGAGGCCCCCAGAACCTGACGCTGCGGTAACACGGTTATAATTTAGGAATCTCTTCTCAAATGAGTCCAGCGGATTTTCCAAGGCTGGACTCACCTGAGTCCCCCAGCCATTACGAAGGTTCAATCTAGCAAAGAGGTCTACATACTTTAATCCATTTCCAGTAAACATTATATCCAAATAGGCAGGTAGTGCCTCATTCCCTGGTGCCGGGTGCTTCTTGCACCATTATGGCAGTGTGTCAAAAAATAAAACAGGGTTTTACGTGAAAGTGTGAGGATAATACTCCCGAATTGCATTCTGGGTACTGGGTAATGGTCAGGGTCACCAGTACAGGAAACGTGCTTCCTTCAAGCAGGGGGGCTTGGCCCGACCCAAGGCTATCTGACCGTTCTGCGCTCACGGGGAAGAATCTAGGTCCTCAGGACCACGAGGGTTCAATGCAAACTATTACCTGACAGACGCTCCCAGGTTCACCTTATCGTGCCACGCTCCAGGAGATAACGATTTAATCGGACTTTTGGCCTCGACCTTACCCAGCGAAAGTGTCGCAAACGGTTCAATTCCCCTAAAGACCTAGGGATGGGTACAGTCTACATACAAAACCTTGCATCACACGTTCGCCGGGGATTCAGGGATTGAAGGATTGTTCGAACCCTTTGTATGCGCCCAAATTTCATACAAATGGTATTGGGTACCTCCGGGACCGCTTAAGCGCTTCGAACTGCACATTCAGGCAACCTCAAGCCAGAAGCTCTGGGCGGAGCAAGGCCTAACAGGGGTGGAGGCAATTCGTGCCGGACTCGTTTTGCCGAGCAGATGAGGGGGGAAGAGAAAAACACACAAGTGGCCCTGCAGCCGTAAAGGTATGACTGCAAATTCCAGAAAAAAGTCACTTATGGGTATATTTCCCGCGATATGCGAGGTAAAGACGCCGAATGCACTGGTTTTTCGGTTTCAAGAGGCGGCGGCGTCATCAAGTATGACAATATTAATGCCAGTTGCCACAGAGTTTTACACACACGACCCGAACGGCTGTCATTCTGGCAGGTCCTGAGAAATATACTCAGCACATTGGTTTTCGCAATTCAAAGGAGAAAAGAATGCAAAGCCTGCCAGGGGAACGGGGAAGAGGCCGTGTTCAACATTCAGATTGGAAGACCAGCGACTGCGCAAGTTTACCCACGCACTCTCACGTGCTTGAAGGGAGCCTCCGAGTGTCACCTCTGTTTGACACTCAAACGTGCCACAATGAGCACACGCCACCGCGGACTCGGACAACATATCACCCGCAACCAAAAAGACACAAATGACTATGCATCGCAAGTCTATGTTTACCAATCACATTGTTTCCATAGCTAAAACAAAACAAGGGGAAGAGCTCAAAGTACAAGGGAGATCCTCTTCAGCTCAACCGGTTGAATGGCTCATGTGGTGGTGACCCTTCAGCCAAGGGCCAATTTTAGGAATGGGGATGTTTCTAATCCCCGTCGGTAAGGGCCACCGAACGGGGATGACGTTGTGGGCACCCTCTTCACACCTCAGTATAGGTGCGACAATTTTTACTGGTGGCAATTCGAAACCGTCTTTTCAATGCCACATACTTGTAACCGCAAGCAAGAGGGCCTGACGAGGTCACCCCTTCAAGTCAACCTGTTGCAGCAATGGTTTGGCCTTCCAAACATAGACGACTTTTGTTCATGTTCAATATACAGAAATAAAGCTCTCCATTTCAAGAGCTCCCTTGCTGAGCCCAAAATAACACGAAATCTATGGAGCAATTGCTTCATTCCAGAATGTGATAACATTCACATACATATAGCTTAGCGACAAGGGAGACCCCAAAAATACATAGGCTTTTGTGGTAAGAATGGGACAATTACTGAATGAAGGTAGTTCAACCCTTGAGCTCGTCGTAATGTTCAACCTTTGTCGAGTCCCGACGGAATGCAAGTCGCGCGATGCTCGGATCCCCCCAGCCTAGTGCACTTTAAGCCCCGAACTCTTCCCGTTCCACGTTCCCTTCCGAGGCCAAACCCAGCCAGCGTGGCTGGTATCCAAGTCCGAGTATAGTTCTCATTAAATCCCCACCTTTTCCCACATCTCAAAATCAGCGCCCACAGGTAATAAAAAAAAGTCTACGCCCAACTACAACCCTCTAAATTTTCATTTCATGGGGGACCCTATGCTCTAGCCCGGCGTTGTATATACCATCGAGCAAGGGAAGAAGAAAAAAAAAATTTCTCCAAGAAGATTGTCCCAGCTCGCCCATGCCGGCATCGGTGGCAGATAAAGTCGCCCTTTTACGGCCGATGCCGTCACGGCTTGCGTGTTTTTGTCCTTGGGGCACATGTGGTGTCCCAACCAAGGGGCAGTCAAATACTGCTACTAGACCCTATATATGACCGGGGGTGACTGTTGTGGTGCGCGTGGGACCCCCCCACAAATAATTTTTTTTTCTCCTTTTGGCAAACAGCGACAAGCCCGTCCACGACGAGTGGGGGCTTGCTCTGGGCGCACGCTCGGAAAATTTTTGGCTATTCACGAGGCCCCCGCTAATTTGATCAATGCCTTTTTGGCTGCAATCTCCACCCGCGGTTTATGGCATCACTTGGATCGACACCGGAGAGAAACCCTTATTTGTTGGTGGTTGAGCAAGATCATACGAACGATCTAGTAATGGTAATGCAATCACTCCCTTCCCCCCGTGAACACTCACAAAGGGTGCACACAATTGGACAAGTTGGGATAGTCGGGGCGCTGCTGGATTTACGGTATTATATTAGAAGCACGAGGTAGTTTCGGAGTGTGGGACATGAGTTGATGCACTCTGTGCTATTCAACAACCGCTGATACCTAACTCAAGGATGTGTCGCGAAACCTTACTTGTCTCTCTAACATATGGCCCCAGAATATATATTTCTCCGAATGTGGTACGACAACTGTGCAAACTCACATGCCTCAGGCTACACACTAAAGCCTACAGATCCCGCAATCTCGACGCGCTCACGGATTGATTGGGAAGCTCTCCTCATCTTCCATTTCATTATGTACATACGTTTTTTGTTAAGCGTAATCCTCTGACTCCCACACCTGATTGTCTCGTGATTGTGGCAGGCTGCATTGCCCCACGGGCCTTTTTTTTGTCGATGTCGACAGCCAGTAATGCAAAAGTCAATTCGATCTAGACGCGTAGAGAGATGAAACCATTATTGTTGAGTATCAGTGCGTGATACCAAGTGCGCGTGTCGACACACAATTACTGACATTGCGAGCCCGCCTTACACCCTAAACAGCGCCAATCTAGTGAGTTATACGAACCGCAGCAGTTCCCGCCCGCGTCATTGTAACTCGCATGGCCAGATAAGTAACAGGTGGGCCCATGAGGCTCTGCAGCTCCAAAAAAAGCGATTGCGTAAGTCGGACTGACATTACCGCCTTGGTAGCCTTCGACCTTCCTAATTAAGAGGCCCCCAATCGCGCTGTGGTGAAGCTTGAGTGTATGCCTTCTCGCCCAGCGCCATTATGGCATACTGCTATGGAGGTCCCAAGCACTTGCATGTGTTTTTCCGTGTGAACCGCATTTTGCGTGTTACGGTTGCCTGTTGGGAGTTTGTCGGATAGACGAGCCTTGTTAATAGTTCTTGGACCCCCCCAAGACGAAAGCCATTGCAGGCCCCATTGACAGCTGGACGGCGCAGTGTCCCTTATCTTGCACTCGGCCGCCGCCCGTGAAGTAGGAGATTGAGCAGGTGTTACTCTAGGGCTATCACCGGAACACCCGCCTTGTGCTTTCATGGGATCGACGCGTGACGCCACGCGACACGAGTGTACGTACACCCGCGCCAGAAGATCTAGGACAACCACCACCAAAGCCAATGCGCCATGCGTGCGCGCACGCACGCCCCACACGCGGTGCCGTCACAAACCCGTTCAACCACACACCCCAATCTCCCGTACCTGGGGTTGGGTATTGGGAAAACCCGAGTGGATCTCGGACGGCGAGCGTCGCTCCCTCCAGAATAAGCAACCCCATTTCTCCGGGCGGGCCATTAAGCGCGGAGGGAGGCTGTGGGCCCACAGGCGGCTGGCACCTGTAATCTGGCACCGCAATGCTTACGATGAAAGTGGGGAGACGGGGGGCGTCCACACTTCCTCCCTTCCTTCCACTGCCTTTTTCCGTCGACGAAACGGGAAGGGAACCAGCGCCCAACGTGTTTGGGAGATCGCCATGTCGCGGGTCAGTCAGGTGGGGTGGGGGCATTGGCCTTATCAGCACGCACCGCCCATCGACCAGGATGTCCATTATGGGGCATGGGCCTTTCGTGTGCGTACCTCCGGAGAGGAAGGGAGGGAGAAGGCCCAGGAGGGAGTCTCAAAAAAACGATCCTTAATTCTGGAAGGGCTGGTCCGGAAGAGGGGCAGGGTAAACTATATACGCGGCCGCTGTGTGTGGTAACATGCCAGCACCATGGGCGCGTAAGCCAGAATGTATAATGTCTTGCATAACAACGTAATGGGTGTATTCACGGCCACTTCAACAGCCTGCAGGCCGCTACAGTTACGAGTTTGTGTCAGAGGGGAAGGGGGGGAGCCAATCGTGAAAATGAAACATTTAGGGGACGGCCTCGAGCATGTCCGAGTCGGTGGGTGCTAGACGGACAGGCCCCAGGAGAACAACGGGGCCGCAAAAACTGTAGTACCTAACGACTGTAGACAAACTTCCAACCTTGGAAGAATGGTTTACCTGCCCCGGAAAAGAAAAACCTTGGGACTCGCTGGTGGAAGAGCTAAATAGATTTCTCCGCGAAAAAAAATGAAAAACTCGACTTTGAGGTTTGAACTATACTTTACGAATCGGGTAATCCATTATAATGGGGTAATAAGAGCAATGAACCGACGGCAGCCAAGACGAGAAAATTTCCGCAAGGTGCGACGGCACGAGGTGAGAGATGGACTGACCACGCTTTGGCAGTGAAGATCCTAGATAAGTCTGATAACTTGCAAAGATAACGTTGCACCCGCCATGCTCCAAGACATAGTATATACCACATGGTTTAATACCAATGGGAATATATTGGGGAAATAGAAAAACAGATGAGGCTGGGAGTAGGAGAGACAAAAGGGCTAGACCTGGATATATATGGATACTTGAGAACAGGGAGATAGAGCGATACAAAATCTTGCAAGGGGGAAGAGCACGGCGAGGGCAGGTTATATAATATGTATGTGCGGGTGTTACAAATTGCAGGAGTGTATAAGGGTGCGGATGCAGGCAGCGCAAAAGGGGGCATAGGAGTGTAATAAATAGCGGTATATAGAAATGCACCTTTTTGCACTAAAAACACGAAGAGGGATATCATTTTTAGGGGTGGTGAGAACCGAGAGAGTCATCGTCAACGAGCGAGAGGAAGCGGCAATAAATAATACGAGCTTTCTGCGTTTTAATTTGTTACGACAGGGGGTTGCGCTGGTGCCATGTAGATCCGACATGATAACGAGAAAAATAGGAGCAGCGGGAGAAAGCTTCTAGCGCTTCCTCCCTCTACGATGACACTGGCGGGGTAAGCAGCGGGCTAGGCATGCCCAGTGTACCCGGGCTGCCACTGGCACCCCCGATCCCCGTCTGCATATTGATTCCGCCCGCACTCACGCTGAGACCCATACCCACGCCAAGACCGCTTCCGTTCAGCAACAAGCCATTGCCCGCGTTGTCGCCTGCGGCAGGCTCCTGGGAAAGCTCCCCATTATTGGACATGCCGCTCCAGAGGCTAGCCTCCTGGCTCTGGCGTCGTACCAAGAAGTCTTGTTGTGGGCTGCCACCTGAAGGGGAAACAGAGAGCATGGGTGGCGGGGAGGCGATTAGGCTTGGTGGCGACATTAAGGCTGGAGAAAAATAGCCTGGCGCCGTGTGGGATTTTCGTGGTACTTGTTGATGCATCGCAAGATCTGACAGAGGTGCATTGGGAAGGCGGATACCACCATCACGTGGCGGAGACTGGGAATCTGAGCGGGAGAGGGGGAAGGTGGCGACGTTGGGGGAATTATATTGGGAAGGAATACCGGGAGAAAGATATGAGGAGCCAGGTGGGAGATTGAAAGATGGGACACTCGGAGAGTTGAAGGAGGTAGGAGGAGCTGAGCCTGCCGAATAAATGGAGACTTTTTTCAGTGCCAAGTTAGCATGCGGTGACTTGAAGGGCGGCCTTGCGCAACACACCATTATCGTCCCAGTCACTGGCGCCGCTGCCAGAATGCACACTCGATCCCGAAGACACAGAGCTGCGACGGGTGATACCAAATTCGCGCGGCTCCTTCTTCACGATGGGTGCAGGCTTTTGCTTTGGGCTAAGGCCGCCCTTGGACTGCTTTCTTGCCTTGTTTCCTGCACGCAGCTCATCGAAGCGCAGGGGACGTGGGCGCAAGTGGGTCCGCTCATAGAGGCCACACTTGTTGCAGACGATCTTGCCTGGGTTCAGTGTGGACCGGCGCCAGGACGGCGGCTCCGTGGTGTGACAGTTGAAGCAGCGGCGACGGAGGTACTGAGTCTCCTTGGACGCGGCGTCGTCCGTATGCTGGACGGGAAGGCCGGTGTGCGGGGACATGTACGAGGCCGACGCGGTGCGGAAGAAGCCGGGCGGGGTGGAGGCGGCGGCGGGGTTGGTGGTGTCCTCGAGCTTGATGCTGGTGGGGTCTTCGAATTCGGCGAAGGCGGAGTGTGGGGAGGAGGAAATGGACGGGATGAAGGGGTCGGCGGCGTGGAGTGGGCCGGCGTCGGCGATCGCGTCATTGTAAAAGGGATCGTGGCGAGCTGGGTAGTGTGTCATTGGCTGCATGAACGGCGGGTACTGGGGCTCTTCGCGGTCATGTCGGACATATGGGAAAGTGGCGCGTCTCATCATCTGAAAATCGTTTGGCCGTTGTTGTTGTTGTTGTTGTTGTTGTTGTTGTTGGTGGTGGTGGTGCTGCTGTTGCTGTTGCTGCTGCTGCTGCTGGTGTTGCTGAAGCTGCTGCCAGTGGTTATTGTACTCTTGTGGTTGTTGCTCTGCAAGGTCATGGTCGTACAACTCCTGCAAAAGCGACCCCCGCGAACCAAACGCAAAAGGCTGCTGCTGCCAGTTGGCCTGGTCGTGGATAGCCTTATAATTATGCTCTGTCGCATAGGGCATGTCGTTGGGAGAAGGAGTACGAGGGGCAGAAGAGTCAGAGTAAGAAGTGTAGCCGTCGTTGTAGTGCAGGGACTCCATTTTGTCCGAGAAAAAACTTGTAGGAGGAGGAGATATGGAAACTCGTTTTCTCGTGCATTTCAACGTTTTCAGGCGCTTTCCTGTCCGGGGGGGTTCGAAGGGGAGGGTCTGTCCAAAAACAGCTATTTCCCCAAATAGAAACCCCAGATCGGGTCAACGTAACCATGAACTGTTTGGTCACTTGTGGCCCTTTGTTTGGTCAGTTCCATCCCACCGCCCTTGGGGTTATCTCGTCACGGCTCCCGATACAAGACCCCGGTCACCCTGCCCTCCTCAACAACCGTTCTTCTTTTCCTTTTCTCCTTCGTTCCACTCTTTCGGGTCACCCGCGGCAATTTCCCGATCCTGCGAGCACAGCGCCCGTACCTCACTTTGGTTAACCACGCCACTCTCCTCCTCCGTCAGTCCGCCAAGGTGTGTTGACCTCTGTTCATTGTGCGATATGTTTTTCTTTTTTTGCTACAAAAAAATATTACCAGCCTTTTCTACTATTCAGGCGATGGCACGACGAGACCATTGGCCATCACTAGATGTGGTCAGGCAGAGAAATGCAAAGCCAACTAGTTTTACACCAAGACATTTAAAGGTCGGTTATGCACCCCGAAGCACCCCATTTTTTCGTCTTGGAAGTTTCTCGTCGGAGTTTTGCCAGGGTTATACGTTTCCGAGTGTGATATATCGACAAGTCCTTGGATAAGCTCAATAATAACGCAGACAGTGCGCGCAGCAACGCACCCTCAGTTCTCCACTACGGTTGCGAGACATGGCCACCATGCCATCCAGTTCTCGTTGACATTATTCTGACATGACTCCTCTTGGCGCATGCAGACGAGGGGCGACAGCTTTTGCTTTGCGATATCGGGTTACCCCATGTCAGACAAGCGGTACCACCGAGGTAACCCTTTTTACTACCCCCTTGTTCCCCTCTCGCAACGGTTGAGCTCTAAAAACGTTACGCTGGTGCGCTGAGCGCAACATTAGTCGGGCCATTCGGAAGCATTTTTCCAGGGCGGAGGTGTGCCCATGTGAACCCCTGAAACAGTGGTTCGGGCCTGGCCACACTAATAAATATACCCTTGAAACCTCCATTTTTTTTTCTTCCACCGAGCGGGATTTAACCCAAAAACCTGCTTAATGTCAACCGCCGAAACGATTCGATCCAATTGGAGAATGAACAAAGAAGGGGATGTGGCTCATGGGCGAAAAAAAGGACGGCGGAGACCGATCATCGCTAGCGACGTTCAACACATTACCCGCCCCAGCGCCGGCCCATGTTCGAGAATATCGGTTTACGAGGCCCTGTCAACCCTCCGCGCTCCTCGCATACCACTTTCCTTAAATCCCGGGTCGGAGCGATCATGAATATTCAGCCGCATTGTGAGAATATCCCAGCATTCTCTAACGTAACTTTGTCAAGGGTTAAAAATCTGGCATGTTCTGTCTCTCAGAAAACAACGTGGCTTCGACCGTTAAGAGCGGTCCCAGTCATCATATAAAAAAATATGTTAAGCCTAGCCCGTTAGTCCCAGGCTTAAGCCATTTGCATAGCACGGTCTACAGTGGTAATATCAACGAGACAGCTCCTGTTCTGTTTAGAGCACGATCTAATCGCGTCCAGCAGTGGATGCCCACCTGTGCTGACATTAATCGTTCATCATTCGGTCTTCCTTCTGTCGCAATTTTTCTTTTCCTGTTGGGAACTCGGAAGGCGAATGTGATTGCAGCCATTAGGGTCCGTTTCGAGTCCAGTTCAAACCAACTCCAAAATACTATGGCACCGAAATATCTAAGTGTACTGCTTGAAGGGTTCGCGGATGAGTTTGTATGATCACACATTGATGATGGTAGCACTTGGATCAAGAGTGGCTTGGTTTGTAATATAAAGTATGACCAGGGGGGGCATCCTGAAAGGAGAATGAACACGAGAGTGCCATTGATACCCGGGCCCCTCGAGACCAGCTTTGCAGTAAGTGGCCACTTTGCTTATAACTAGATCAAAAAAGCCAGACAAGTCGAACGTTGGAATCATAATATTCATCATCATCATCAATATCATCAATATCAACGACAGCACTGTTCTACAGATGCTGCTATTGGGGTTATTGCGACCGTAGTGTAAGGGTGTGGCTGCCATTAGGTGAGCCATAAATAACGGTATCAGCTTCTGCGGGTGTGCTCAAAACTTGGAATCTGACAGGTAGCGCTTCCGACCAAAGACTCGGACCAGATTCAAATTGTGGCCTAGCAACACCGGAACAAAACAAAGAAAAACGCGAGTTAATATCCGAGATTATCTCTTCTTGTCCTCCGACGTTAAGCTTCGAAGGCGATCCTCGCGCATATAGTCGCCCAATGAAACGCACGCATTCTTGGGTAGTGCATCTAGAACTCTTAAAGCACGGGCCATAAGTTTGTGCGCACTGAAAGGCGACGCTCGCGTTTCACGTCGTAACACAAATCGAGTCAGCAAACAATGTTCCACCTCCCACCACCGGGCTGTAAATCCGCCCCCCTCCCCGCCCAAAAAAAAAAACACGCCAGGTAACGCCGATCTAGGTGATGTGCACGGGAATCATCCCAATCGACATCATCATTCTGATCCTTGATCAAACTCTTGCGAATCCAGCCACATCATCACAATCTCCAGGCCCACAATTGGTGGAGCTTTTGTAGCCACCTCAAACGCAGAATACGCGTACGACGGCGACCGGTAGATGACCGCTAAAGCCGCGCTTTTTTGCGCTGACAGTGACAGCTGCCACTGCTGGCCGTTATTTCCCCGTTGTATGGCGTAGCTAGGCTTCAGAGTTGGGCCCTGATATAATTGGCAGCGGGATGCGATCTATCAGGCCCATAGCCAGCTTGGAAGCGGAACGGCTGTTACATCTAAAAATAAGAACACCAACGACGCATCAACGCGGCACACTGCACGCTCGTACGCATTGCCCGACGGTTTCGGGGGTGGTTAGGAGACGCTCAGCTGCTGCATCTCGAAGAAAGTGGATTTGCGCATTCTGTACACGTCTGTTCACCTCACCCAGCGGGCGAGGTCTTGGCTATCGTTCCACCATTCAAAATCCGACCTCTGGCTCAAATTTGACCCCCCCCCCCCCCCCCATCGGGTTTGGTGGATAGTAAGTACTGTTTGTCAGCTACACATGATAGAGTTTGGACACAGCTTTGCTGGGGGGCATTTGGCTCTCTGATAACAAGCTCCATCACCAGTCTCTTTTTCTTCCTATCAGGAACGTATACTCGGATGGGCCAATCTTCACGGGTAGCAGTGGAGACCATGATTCAGAAGTTGTAGGACGAAACACATTCCTCTAATGTACATTTCTGCCTACAGGAGTTATCTCAAACACTTTTCTCGCCCAACATAGATGCCTCATTAATCACAGCTGCCTCTATATGGCCAGAGCATTTCCCCAGAAGGACAACACGCCGAATGATTGGGACACACTACACTTTCACACCAAAGCAGACGTCGAAGCCACTGCCACCAACTTGAAGATGGTGATGCTACCATCGTCAATGATCGGGGGGGACGGGGCCGCCCCACCAATTGAGCACGCAACAGCATAGCCTGGCGAGTAAAGGGGTCATCAATCAGGAGCGATCGTTCCAACGAAGGCTAAAAAACCACGACGCCTGATGTGGCATACCCAATGTGATGCCTTCGACTCTTTGATAAAATATCTTTGAAGTCACTCGATTTTCTCTGATGATAGTCGCCATCATCCCCACCGCCTAGCCGACCCGATGGGAAGCGGGCTGCACTCGTTTAGGAGGCTCTCTGCTGCTATATCTCAAAGCGGATAAGTTACATATTTTAGGGTAGGTCTGTTCTCCTCGCCCAGCCCTGGGTTCACCACTCTGCCTTTCGAAATCCGACCTCTGGCTCGAATTCGACCCCCCCACCCCCGTCGGGTTTGGCGGGTGGCACCTTTTTGCCGGCTACACACGATGGGATTTGGATACCGGCTTTTGGCCTCATCATCACCCTCTTTATTTCCCCATTAGGAGCGTATACTCGGATGAATCAACGAGTCCTCGTTACAGGTGACGGCGGGGGGCCAGAAGTGGTAGGGCGAAACACATTCCTCGAATGTACATTTTTACCTACGACGTCTATATCTCAAACGCATCTTCCCCAACATAGACGCCTCGATGATCACAGCTACCCCTCTAGATGGCTGGAGCAGCCCCGTGGAAGAAAACACGCCCTTCATACTTCCAATTCGAGGCAGACATCGGGTGGTCAACTCGGAAGGTAAATGATGCTACCGCCGTCAATGATCCAGGGAGCCACGACTGATCGAGCGCAACATAGCCTGGCGAGAGTAAAAAGCAACACTATACATCAAAATAGAAGTTCAGGCTTTAGAGCGATTTATTCCAGTGAAGGCTAAACAACCACGGCGCCTGATATTGATATACTGTATATCCAATGCGATGTCTTCTGATTCTTGATAAAATATCTTGGAAGTCGCTCTCCTCCCCCTGATGCCAGTCGCCATCATCTTCACCGCCCAGCCCGAGAGGGGGAAGTGGCGGGTTGTGGACGCGATACCGTAATATTAAAGACTGCTGTCTCTGGGGCGGTCGCGGGCTTTGTGTGCTTACCAAATTCTAAAAATATAGGATGGAGCAGAACGCTGGCGAATGCGGATAGGAATAATGCTCAAGGCGTATATCTGAGTGGTCCATCCCTGCCACACTGGTTGGTGAACGGCCTTCAACAAATGACACGCCACATGATGTTGAAGGACAATGTATATTTTTAGGACTTTGGGCATCTTCCGGTAACAAGCCTGCAAGTTGTGTTACGCGGATTGTCATACCCTCCCAAACATAACCCGAAGGAACGACAGTGCGCTATTAATATGAACGCGATATCGCGAAGCTCGAAGGTGACGTTGGAGTATATGCCAGATGTGCGGAAATCACGCCATGCTTCCGACGTGAAACGGTCTACGGGGAGGCGAAAAAGCGAAATATAACATTCGAACGTCGAACATCAAGGACTACGCAGAGGTGCAGAAATACCACTGGATAATGCTGTACGCTGAGAGCACGGGGATCACGCGTGTGAGGTTGTGATTTTTGCTCTCAGCTAATTTGGGAGCCGTATTGCATGGGGGGATATTTGTAGTCTTTGGTGTGGCTGGCAATGTCGAGTCATAACGGTTTTACGGTGAATAGTGCAAGCCACAGTGAACGCACAAGCTGGATGTGCCGAGAACCATGGCATGCACTGGCATCAGAATATTTTGTCCTATCAAAAATAATTCTCCACTAATGAGGTCCCAAAGACATTTCCTGAATCAGATCTCCCCCATTAGAAGCCCTCGACCAGCCTGATTTTCGAGATATGTTGCCCGCACAACCCGAGCCGCAATTTATTCTGTGCGCGCGTGGGGGAAAACAAAACACCTGGCACGGATATCAAAGAATAAACGGGAATGGTGTGATCGAGCAGAACATTATCGCTAACTATTCAGATGACCGGGTGCGCCAGCTGACTCTTTGGCCCCTCCGCCACCATCATCTTCATGGCTTCATCATAGAGCAACCCACGAACAAAGAACGCTCCTCAGCGCGAAGCTATGATATTACTGGGCAAGATGTAATAATAAGTTTTGTGTGTCCCACACTAGATTGCTTACTCTACTTCCGTGCTTCCTCCCCTTGCTTAATCCAGCGCGTGTGCAAGCATGGCCACAGAGCTAAACCCAACTTACGTGAGGATGGAACCATATACATATATAACACCCTACCCTTTGCGCAATTCATTTAAGAGCTGTGCTCAATCATGATGCCACGTCTGTGATTTAGACGCCGGCGCACAGCATTTTATCGCGGCCTCGGATAGATCAGCGGAGCTGGTTTGATGGGGTCATGGATCATTGCCCTTTTGCTCTTCCCTTCCTACAAAGGGTGATTGGGTAAGTCATCCATCTTGAGAGTGTGATTGTGAGGGCCCCGGAGATATCAAAGTCGACAGCGGCGGTCGTGTTATTATTTGTTATGATTGATCTCCCAAAGATGACTGATGAAAAGGACGGACGTTAGCGCGGTCCAGCCGGCGAATATTGACTGTGGCATCGCCACTGGTAGCTCCCCAACGACGTGACGGAGGTATGGGTCTGGAGAACCGTCCGCAGCGACCCTTGTTTTTAGTGCTGGTGTTTGGGACTTAGAAGCAATGGTGGTTGGTGGGAAAGAACCCGGGGGAGGCGCTGCGCGCTAGCCATTAGCCATGACGCATGTGCGCCGGAAAAGGGCTACGGTGATGGGAATCCTCCTACCTGCGGTTGGCGCCCGACACTAGAGAGCAAAGGCAAAAATAAGCATCTTGCTGATGTGAGTATCCGAACTACAGGGCTCCGAGCCAAAAGTAGGCCCGATTTTTGATGGACATAGAGATAGCGTGCCTGTGTCGAGGGACCTGTGCGGATTCGGAGATTAGTGTTTAATTTGATGGATGAGTACAGTGAACCTGGGTTAACGGAAGTGTACCTTGCCAGTACCGCTCGTAGTGTAGATGCGACCACGGACTCGCAGAGATGCCACAGTGATGCTATCACAACTATCCAGAAAGAAGCCCTCGCCTATGAATACACCCGATCTGGCAGCCCCCCTCTGACTCCCTTCGACCCCCCCTCTCCCCAGGCAGGTCTATAACGCACCCTTCGATGTGTCGAGATCTATGTTTATCGTGCGTCACAGCCTGGCCCCCGAGTCAAATGTGTGACCTTTAGGAACAGTGGTAATTGCCAGTGTGTGAGAGATCATGCTACGTGAGTCCATCACAGGAAGCCTGCCCCTCCTCTCTTCCGACATTGTGGGATTCTGCCAGCAATATTGACAGGCGCAGCTTTATTGAGGGTAGCATGACAGGGCCACGCCCTCTTTGGCGTTGGTATTGGCGTGTGTCGAGTAAGGATTTGCACTTGGCTCGTGCACCGTTCCCTTGTCCAGCATCCCAAGTGACGGGCGACGGGATCGCACATTATGTGTACTGTCCTGTCGTACGCCAAAATCCCGCAACGTGTTTCGCATTCAACTCAAAAGCATTGATCTCCTCCCATTCGAGCCAAAGCTTAATCCTGCCGGAACTACTTCAGCTGATAAGCAACTGGGGGAAAAGGAAAGCATATCTGCAGGGCCCCTACCCATGGCTGTTTCAGCCGTGTTTGCCCCCGGCCCATCTAGCACCGCCAGGCTATGCCTGTCCAACATTTGCGAGTCCACGCACACATTGTTTTTAGAACACTCTGTGGGAGAAATTACACCATCTATGGGGGTGGTCCCTGAGCTTGGGGGGGTGTTTCGAAGCTCAGGGGCCATTAAAGTGGGGTGTCATAAAGAACATTGTCAATTACGAACGCATGTTTTGGTTTTAAAAAAGGAGAAACTTCCCCTCGTGGAGCCAGTAGTACTGGCACTGGCAGTGGGACAACCAGAATGGAACAAGGTCGGCAACTTGTGTATCGTCCGACGAAGGGTGCTCGGACTATCGAGAAGGTCCATGGCTGCTGAATCGCGCACGGCAAAGAACAAAGTTTCTGGCTGTGGTGGAATTGAAAAAGAGGGATTGGACCCCAACATCAGCATGGAATCTAGATAAAGCCGATAGATAGATCCGCTTTATCATTGTGCCTGCGCAATGCCTCCGTCGTTTTGGCAGGCCACACTTGCAACAGCGATGACCCCTCAGGAACACAGATGGTATAGACTGGCCTAGGGAAGCTGCGTGGGTAAAGAACATACACTTTGGGCAATATTCCTTTTCCTGGTACACGTCAAAAAAAAAAAACATAACCGCCTTTATCACAATTTGCAAAGATAATCGCGTCACTGTGCAAGCGACGTCGCCGCGTCTGACACGATCACAGATACGAATACCCACGTCCCACCCAAAAAACACGCACGGAAGGAACCCAAGGCGCCTCGCACAGGCGAACAATCTTAATGAAAGAACCCTTCGCCATGAGGTTCGCAAAAGCTGTTGGTATCGAATTTGAATCTTGCCCCTGCCCTTTCCCACAACTATAATAGGCGCGGGAAGCCCCCTCCCAGGCAGACACAAGTTCGACTGCTGCTTCCCTCAGGATGAGCCCGAGCGAAGGGGCTTGGCTGCCAGCCTGAGCACGTTGAGTCAACGGGAACAAGCGAAGTCGCGACCGTGACATGTCCATGCCTCCACCCTCGCAGTCTTCTTCGTTTAGACACGTCCGGCATGAGGCTACTATAACTTATCGAGCAACCTCGCCCTGCCGCAAAAGGCCGTTGCTTCCTCCCACATGCGTTTCCAGAGTCCGAAAGAGGTGTCTGTGTGTGTGTGTGCGTGTGTGTGCTCTTTTCGCCTCTGACATATAATTATGCCGCTGTCCCGCCGACACGGTCATTGGGTAAGGCGCCAGTGGAAATATGGAACCCTGTCTCTTGGCGCAGCGAGGGACCAGCTGACAGGGAGTTATCCCCGAAGGCCAATGCACAAACGTGTTTCGGCTTCAGGCCTTATCGCACAACTCTATGGGAAGACTCTATGGGAAGGCCCTAGGTGGAGCCCGTGCAGACAAAAAATAGCCATGGCGATGTTTGTGTGCGAGCGAGCCACTGGCACCAAGTTTCGACTTGCAAAGTAAACCCACAGCCAGCTGGCCAGCTCTCCGGTTCCGTAGAACACTCCCTCCACCCCAAAATAAAATCGCTTTTTAGAATGCTTCTTCCATCTGCCAACCAACCGGTTTGATAATCAAAAAAAATCCCAAGCAACAAACACCGTGATCCCGTTCACACATCGAGCTTGGTGAAACGAGGAGCACTGGTGGCGGTGACCGCCATAATTGAACGGAAAGCAGTAATCATAAAATCATAATCGTACACGGCAACGTCTTGTAAACCTATAAACAAAAAAAAAGAAACCTGTCATACCCTGGATATGACAAGCCTTTATCATTATGCAAGCCCCAATAATAAGCCCTTCCAAGAACCAGGCAGTGGTCACTGCACTCGAAACAAGCAATCTGCCAGCGCGTTGGCATTATGCCACCCAAGCGATTCACTTCTTACGTCCCTTGCGACGTTCCGACCCGGCCTTTTTGCATTCAGGGCAGTACCATTTATCGGGAAGAGGCGTTTTCACGCCGACGCAGGAGATGTGGAACTGTAAGACGGAGAAAACAATGCGCTGTGAGCCACTGATAACAACCGTCCCGAGAGCAAGAAGCGTGGTACAAGGGGAAAGAAGAAGAAGCATAATCCAAAACGCGGAACAATTGAGTCGAGGTAGTGGCGCTGTAGCGGCGCTGTAGCATTTGGACAGTCAGATGGAAACGTGTACATGGAAATGCGAGAGGGTATCCGAGAAGCAGAGGGCTCAAATGCATTCTGGAAGGGTGGAGGGGGATGGCAAATGCGGGTGCACATGTCTCGCGGCCGACCCATGAGACGAAACACATGGTTTCCCACCAAATTCGGTCCCCGGAATATAAGCAAAGACAAGGAAAAAAGAAAAAAAGAAGTCGCAGGGGCGTGGAGTCCCCTGGTGTCCCCCGCGCAATTGAAATTTTTTTTAAATGCCAGTAGAGGCGACGTTCTTCGGGGATAAGATAGTGGCAGTGGTTAAAATTCGTGTGCCTCGCATATGGAGCCTAAGATTCTAGAAGCGACACGTACCCATTGGTAAGGACAGTCTGCGTTGTCGCATCCGATCATCTAGGTTCGGGGGAAAAATGCGTAAGTAATTCGGCAGCACAGGGGAGGAGGCTATGCGATCCAGAATATAGGGGGGGGGGGGGGGGGGGGGGGTAACCGGACTGCCAAACCCATCCCGCCACCAAACAATGCCAACCAAAAGTATTTTTTGGGTTAACACCCACACAAATTAAACCCAGTGGGGGGAGGG